>JAUMHG010000051.1:4358129-4375496 GCA_032359395.1 Enteromius anoplus
TTTATATTTATATTTATATTTATATTTATATTTATATTTATATTTATATTTATATTTATATTTATATTTATATTTATTTGCTACCTGTAAAATTGTTTTATTAAAAAAAGTATGTAAGTATGTGAATATTAAAAACAGTATTTTATTTATTCTATTTTTTTTAAGTTACATTATTTATTTATTTATGAATTTTTTTGTTTTTGTTGCCCGTTAACATTTTGTAAAATCAAAATTGACCCGAAGCATAACATTTAGAGTCAAACTGATCTCTGAGCAAAATACTGTCCAGATGAGTAACCTAAACACACGCTATGTTCCTGGGTCAGAGTGTGCCGAGGGTCTGTGGGGTGCTGGATGTCAGGAGCGGTGTCCGGGGTGTGAAAACGGAGGCCGCTGTGACCGGCGGGACGGCTCGTGTGTCTGCGCTCCTGGATTCATCGGCAGACTGTGCCAGAACAGTGAGTGCATCTCACACACACAGACACACACACATCTGTCCTGTAAGAGTGTTTGGTGAATGTGTCTGTGTTCAGGGTGTCCTGCGGGACGCTTCGGAGCGGGCTGTCAGCTCAGATGTGCCTGTGATCATGGAGGACGCTGCCATCCTGTAACGGGACGCTGCTCGTGTCCTCCAGGCTGGACGGGCCACAACTGCAAGAAAGGTACGTCTCGTTCAGTTTTTATTGAACAATTATATGTTATTTTCTGTGCTTGATTTGTGTTCTGACTGTAGCCTGTGACACGGGGCGCTGGGGTCTGGACTGTGAGAATGTGTGTGACTGTGGAGTGTGTGATGCTCAGACCGGACACTGTCATTGTGAGGCGGGCTTCACCGGACCACGCTGTGACCAGAGTGAGTGAGTCAGAGTCAGACCATGGGCTTGCAAAAACTACGGTTACACTTTATTCTGATTGTCGACTTTAGATATTCTACTAACTATAATAACTCTATCTCTGTCTGCTAATAATCCTTCATTTGGAAAAACATGTCTACTACATGTAACTCTCAGAGTAGACTGTAGGTAGGATTATGGTTAGTTGACAAATACTAACAGAGTTCCTCATAGACAGAATGGTGTGTGGTCTGGACCCATCAAGATAGAGTTTTAGAAGATATTAAGCAGATAGTTTACTAATACTCTTGTGACTGCTAGTGGACCTCTAGTTGGAGATCTACTTACTGTTAGTAGAATGTCTAAAGTGGACCATTGAAAAAAATCACACTTAAAATGCACTTGAAGCTGCTTTGAATAAAAGCATGCATAAATGTGACTGTTTGCTAAAGAGACTTGTTACATGTTTAGCGTTTGTTTATGGTTTTTGGTGCTAAAATTGTGACGTTTATGCATTGTTTTAAAGTCCCTAAAATGTTACAGTATTTATTAAAAAAGGATCAAAGAAAATAAATGGGAAAATGTGCAAAAAAACATAGCAAATACATTTAAAAAAAGGGAAAAAGAATAAAATTGATAGCTAAAACAACTTTTACAAGCAAAATCATAAAATATGCAAACAATATATTATTAATAAGAATATCTTAGAGGAAATAATTAAGTAAATAATTAATTTAAGGTACTGTTACAATAATCTATTATTTTAAGATAAAAAATAATAATTCAAAACAGTCATTTATATATATATATATATATATATATATATAAAAGTGGCACATGCTCCTAAAATTGCTTTGTATAATAATAGTAGTAATAATAATTATTATAATAAATATTTAAAAATGGATATACAATATTTTACTGTTTTTCCTTGTAGAGCAGAATTACTTTAAATTGAATAGTTCCTCTATATTCCTTGCATTCTGCCATGTCTGTTATCAACGATACATAATATTTGATAATGAAATATTATGAAAAATGTGCAAAATAAAATGATAGGAAGTTGATGCATAACAGTTGTATATGCATGTAATGGAATAAGCACTGTAACATTTTTTATATATATATATATTTTTTTTTTTTTTTGTCAAGCTCTAATTTTTATCGCAAATCTCCTCAATATGTTCTCATTTTAAATCGGACAGTCTTTCTGTATTCCTCCATGAAAACGACAAGATCTGTCATAAATGTTACATTATTTATCATGCATTTGTAATGTGATATATGTCTGTCCCAGAATGCCCGGCTGGTTCGTTCGGCCCGGGCTGTAAGCATCACTGTCAGTGTGAAAACCAGGCGTCATGTGACCATGTGGGCGGAGCTTGCACCTGTAAGACTGGCTGGACTGGAACGTTCTGTGAAAAACGTACGATTGTTGCATTTATCATGTACCAATATCAGTCATGTTATGGGATTCATGTTTTTTGACTCTTTCTGTGTGTGTCCAGCCTGTCCGCAGGGTTTCCATGGCCTGGACTGTCAGCAGAAGTGTGTGTGTATGAACGGGGGTCTCTGTGATCACGTCAGTGGTGAATGTACCTGTCGGCGCGGCTGGATCGGATCACACTGCAACCAAAGTGAGCAAATCTGCAACTTTAACTCTTCACCTGCGAAGCTTCTAAGGCTTTTTATACAAGGATGTTCATCTTGCCGATGTGTGCAGAATCTCAAGCACACGTTATGATTGTAACGTCTTCTTTTACGAGCACATGTGTCTTCCTGTCTTGCACAGATTTGTTTCCAGTGAGTAATGTGTGTGCGTTTGTCTGGTCTGTAGCGTGTCCTGCTGGACTGTACGGAGTGAGCTGTTCTCAGGCGTGTGTTTGTCACAATAACAGCAGCTGTGACGCTGTAAGCGGTCAGTGTGAGTGCAGCGCAGGGTGGACGGGAGACACCTGCTCACAACGTAAGATTACAATCTTTGATATACAGTGGGTACGAAAGTATTCAGACCCCTTACACCCCCCCCATCCCCCCCCCCCCCCCCAATTGTATTGGCAGAGACTAATTTTAACTAAACCCATAAGTTTATTATCAGAGAATATTTCTGTGTCTCCCTCTCTCATAGCTACAAGGTGCGAGTACAGTCGAGTGTTCAAAAGTCTAATCTGAGTGTAACTTTAAGGGCGTCACTACCAAACACATTTATTTTCTTCCATTAAGTACACTTTTTGAGTCATTCCATAACATTTAATGGTGTGGTTTTGAGCGATGCTAGCTAACCATGTGCTGATTAGGTTCAAAATGATCTAAAATGGTCACTACCGAAACATCAGATGGAGTTTAGGTAGTGACCAAAACAGTCACTACCCCAACACGTCATCATTATTTCAGTAGTGGCAAAAAGGAACACATAATCCTCATATTTGAGGAAAATGAACACACTTTTTAGTACAGTTATGCATTTTTTGTGCTTTTAACATGCTTTATTAATATTTTAGTAGTGTATGTTAACATAATTCTTACAGTAATGTGATGTGGTCACTACCGAAAATGTGCAGTCATTACCGAAACAAGGGATGTTTTATGAAAAGTAGTTAATTATTTAGTATACTTTGTAAAATAATGGTTAACTAAGATGTTATGATATTTGTTTGGTTGAATGTGCATTCATGCTCATGAATTCTTAATGCTACCTATGAATTTTTTTATTAAAAATACAGCAAATCTCAGAAATTACACTTGAAATATTGTTAAAACTTAAATTGTATTGGATTTACATGGATTTAAAAATCTTTTAGTAAATTAGCCAAAGATGTATTTACAATTTAGGTGTAAACAAAATACTCATAGGTCAATATAACACTTCTAATTAAGTTATAATTAGGGGAGTTTGGGGAGAGGATGAATACTGCAACACTTTCTGAAAATAAAATAAGAGAATATCACTTGACACTTAATGTGTACCTCGGTATTATACCATTATTATACCGCATTATACCATTTACATACATCATTTTTTTCCCAAGACGCTTCCAACTAAAATGGATAGAACGACCCATATACTGTACATCATTTACTATATACTGTTAAGCATAGTATGGAATCTGTATGTTCACTCTTTTATGTTCATTAAGGCTGCTTTTTTTAATCACAAATACAGTAAAAAATGTAATACTGTATTGTGAAATAGTACAATTGAATATGTTTTAAGATCTTATTTATTCCTTAGATGCAAAGCTGAATATTCAGTATCATTCCTCCAGTTTTCAGCGTCATACAGTCCTATAGAAATTATTCTCAAATTAACGCAAATATCTAATCAGCCAATCACACGGCAGCAACATAAACGGATCTAGGGTACATTTGGATAACAACCTAGCTTTTCTGCGTTTTTTACAGTAGGAGCAGAGTAGGCCTCTTATGAAGAAAAGCAGTGCTTGTGTTACAGTATGTCTCCTGTGTGCTGGATGGATTTCTGTCTTTGTTCTAGTTCAGGTTATGTGTTCCTGTTTTTCCAGGTTGTTCTCCGGGTTTCTTCGGGACCGGCTGTGCTCAGAGGTGTCTGTGTCAGAGCGGGGCGTCGTGTGACCCTGAGAGCGGCCGCTGCTTCTGTCCCAGCGGATGGACGGGTTCTGCCTGTGAGCTGGGTGAGAGACTGAGTTTAAAGTGCAGTGGTTTTTTATCTTTTTAATTCATTATCTATTTAATTTAAGAGAACACAAGATAATCAGGACATGACGCAAACCAGTGTGTAAATGTTTCTATATTTTATGTATTATATATATTATAAATAAATAAAATTGACCTCAAAGTGTGAAGTTGGAAAGGAAAGTAGCCGCAGATTTCCAGGCGTTGCGTCATGTATATAGTGTCATGCTGGTATTTCCCTTTTCAGTATTTGTTAACGCGTGTGTCAGAAGAGTTTGGCAACCGCAGACACTTTAGACATGGCTTCTGTTTCTAGATCTTGGTTTCCTCTCCTCACACCTCATAAGAGTTGAGCTCTGCTCCAGTGTGAACGTCTATAAAGCAAAAAACCCCAAAATCACAGCTTTTATTAATGCATACAAAAAAAAAGAATTGAAAAAAATATATATATATATATATTTGAAGTATATATTCAGTAGTAAAGTGGATCAAAACCTTTCATCAAAGTTAAAACCAAAATGCTTTGATCCACTTTAAATGTTGACTACTGTATTTAAAATATTAAGTAGAAATTACAAAGAGGAGCTTTAGAAATATTTTATTATTTGATCCAACATAAAATGTATAACACAAACATTTAGGCAACAAAAGGAAAAGCTCTTTTTTTTTTTTTTTAATACATTGGAAGTCAGTTTGTTAACAGTCTACAAAAAAACGTTCTTTAATGTTAACATTTTTGATGGCAAAACCAGACAATATTATGTTAAAAATATATATATTCTTTTTTTTTCATAACTAAAACAAGTTCAAATGACAGCCCTAATTTATATATAATTTAGTAATAAATTAATGTAATGTCTGATATTTATTTTAGTATATATTATTGATATAATGTTCAAATATGTTTTGTAAATAAATGCTTCATGTTGACGCGTGTGTTGTATGTGTGTGTGTCAGAATGTCCAGCGGGTCGGTTCGGATCAGACTGTCAGGACAGATGTGAGTGTCTGAACGGGGCTCAGTGTGACAGACAGACGGGTCAGTGTGTTTGTCAGCCGGGCTGGACGGGACAGCGCTGTGAGAGCGGTAAGATCATCCACAATCGTCTGCTGAACCTGTGAACATCCTGTGATTAAACCAAAGCCTGAGTAAGAGTAGATCCTCGTTTGTCCCACCTCAACTCACAAATAGAAAATACAGCACGTCTATAGAAGTAAATACGATTTTATTTGACAAGTAATATGTGTGTAGGGAAGAGTGAGGGTGAAATGATCCTGATCAGCTGTGTGTGTGTGTCAGCATGTGTATCAGGGCGGTTTGGAGTTGGCTGTGAGAGCCGGTGTGAGTGTGATCACGGCGCTGCCTGTCATCATGTGAGTGGACAGTGTCTCTGTCCCGCAGGATGGAGAGGAAGACGCTGTGAGAAAGGTCAGTTAATTAGCTCAGTGTCCAGGATGTCTTTCCAAAAGCGGCACCTAGTGGCAAAGAACGAATTTGCATTTTCATTCAGATAAAGGCAAAAAGACCAACAAGTGGGCGGCAATACGTAAATTTTTCATGTTGAGGTCAACACGAAACAGCTCGGGATTCATTTTAAAAATGACTCGTTTTAATGAGTCAGTCGACTCTTCCTTTTGAGAGACAGTTCACTTTTAGATTCAGGATGTTTTCATTCACACTGCATGAAAGATCATTTTCAAAAATCTATAATAGGGGCAACTTTAGGGGACTCTGGTGCCCCGTTGTGAAGTATGTTCTCACACTACTTGCATCTGAAGTTTGGAGCTTTGTCCTCTCAATTTTGGTCACATGTTAAGGCTGCTTCACTTGATGTTAGTGTCATGTATCTGTGTGTGTTTGTGTGTATCAGCATGTCTGCCGGGCTCATACGGTCAGGACTGTGTCCAGCAGTGCTCCTGCCCGCCGGGGACATCATGCCATCACGTGACTGGTCGCTGCGGCTGTCCTCCTGGCTTCACGGGCAACGGCTGCGAGCAGAGTAAGTCTGCAGCTTGACAAGTCACTGCATCACAAGAGCTGTTCTAATAATGATCATCTGTGCGTGTCTCAACAGTCTGTCTGCCCGGCACCTTCGGCATCGACTGTAATCAGCTGTGTCAGTGTTCAGAGAGAAACCAGCTGTGCCACCCGGTGTCTGGAGCGTGTTACTGCGCGCCTGGATTCACAGGACCCAAGTGTGAACAGCGTGAGTGATGCATTTAAACTTACACCCACCACTTGATTCATGGTACGGAGAGGATATTTTGGTTTGTTTCTCTGCTGTCGAGTTCATCAGAGAACCACAAGGGGTTTGTGAGATGTGCAGATGTGCATTTAATACATCAATAAAATCATATAAAAATATGAGGTTAAAATAAATGAAAATGTAAAATTAAAGTGCTACATAAAAAATAGAAATAATAAAATAAACAAAATAATACATTATAAAATAAATAGAATTAAACTGAAACTTACCAAAAATTAAAAAAATACTAAACGTATAAAGTTTAAAAAAAAGTATACAATTTCAAGTTAAGGTAGATTTTAAAACGCAAGCAAGTAAATGAATAAATAAATAAATAAACAAACAAATACATAAAATAAATAAATATCTCATTTAAACTTAAATAATAAAATAACGCATTTTAAAATGAATACAATCAGACTGAAACTTACTAAAATGTATAAAATCCTAAAAATATAAAACTTTAATTTAAGGTATTTTTTTAAACACAGAAATTATGTGTCAAAAATTAAAATTTAAACATGGAGTTTATAGAAAAAAATCATAAAATCTCAATTAAAATTAATAAAAAACAAAAACAAATTAAAACACTTAATAAATATATAAAATCATAAATTTGTGAGGTTGAAATAAATCTTTTCAAAAATGTAAAATAAATAAAAAAGTCTAAAATTAAAATAAATATTTTCAAAATGAAAACAAACTAAAACACTTAATAACAGAAATTTAAATACATAAAAAAACCCTAAATAAAATACAAATCTAACGAAACCATAAAAAACGAGAAAATTCAATAAATAGAAAATTAAATACAATAACAAAATAAAAACACTTAATAAAAAAAAAATTATATTTGACCACCATGACACAACATTAGAAAATTCTGAGCAAGTGAATATATAATTTGTTTATTATTAAAGTAGTAATGTCAAAAGCAGTCTGGCTGAGACTCTTTCAGGTCAAAGGTTGAGCGTAACAGGTAAGGGTTAAATGTGTTACTGATGCTGTGGTGTGTTGGATGTGTGTGTGTAGCTTGTGCTAAGGGTTTCTACGGTCCCGGCTGCGAGCGGCGCTGTCAGTGTGTGAACGGAGGCGTCTGTCTTCCGGACTCGGGCTCCTGCGAGTGTCCGGCGGGATTCATCGGGGCCCGCTGTCATCTCAGTGAGTCACACACTCTACACAATTCACAGCACGAGTCTCAGACAGCAGTGTTTGACCAGCGCTCTTCCCCTGCATCCTCCGGTGCTCAGCGTGTCCGGCGGGACGCTTCGGGCCGGACTGTGGCCGTGTGGCCGTCTGCGAGACGGGTGCGAGGAGCGATCCAGTCACCGGCGAGTGTGAGGCAGAGGAAGGTGAGCTGCTGTTCAGTGAGGGCAGATGTGTGTGTGTTCTCTGATGTCTGACAGCTGTGTGTGTAGTGTGTCCCGCGGGCCGCTCCGGACCGAGCTGCTCTCAGCGCTGTGACTGCAGTAACAGAGGCCTGTGTGACGCCGTCTCTGGAAACTGTTCATGTGGCCTCGGCTGGACCGGCTCGCGCTGTGAGAGAGGTCATTACACTGCTCTTACTCTACATTTAATAATCATTTATCCGTCAGACCACGGAGGGTTAACTGATATCAGTAAACAGGTCAAACATGCTAATTAATCAAAATCTGAATCTTAAATCACATTACAGCATTTTGATCGAGTCGTGACTAACGTTTAATGTCAAATAGAGATCAAGCCTGCTGGGATCTTTACTCAAAAATAACAACTGGATTTTTGGACAGACTCTTTTTATTTTTATCAATCATTCGAATTTGTATCTGTTCATTTATAGATGAAATGCTTATGAATCCATTGTCTTCTTTCTAATCTAAATGTGGAGTTTAGTTTGAGATAGAAATACAATATATCTACAAATATTTATTTGATTACATGGAAATATATAAATCAAAGTGCAATTACATGTTTTATGATCTGTCAAGAATTAGATGTAAAATAACATATCTGTTAAATAATGTATCTAAAACAAACACACACACAAAATATATCATAAAATATACAACTACATTTATTTTAGGGAAATGATACATATATAGTATACATACAATATTTTATAAATTTAATGGTTATTTATGATAAGTAATACATATATTGTACAATTAAATATGCTACTGTAAATATTTATTTGGTAACACTTTATTTTAGTTACATATATTAGTTGCTTATTAGCATGCATATTACTAGAACGTTAGCTTTTTAAGCTCATATTAATGCCTTATTCTACATCCCTATTCCTACCCAATAGCTAAACTTAATCTGCTGCTTATTAATAATTAGTAAGTAGTTGTAAAGAATCTGTTGAGGGAAAAGTAGTAGTTAACAGTGGACAAGTCTTATCTATTCTAAAATGTTAGAAGTCTAAATATATAATGTATGTATAGACTCTCCTGCTTCAGATCTCTTGTGTTTCTATCAGTGTATGGGTTTTATGATCTGTGTGTGTGTGTGTTCAGAGTGTGTCGAGGGTCGCTTCGGTCCTGACTGTGTTCTGCAGTGTTTGTGTCAGAATAACAGCACATGTGACCGAGTGACAGGAAGCTGCCGCTGTCAGCCGGGATACTACGGTCATCTCTGTCAACACGGTGAGGTCCATCAGAAGCTCTTCCAGCACAGATGAGTGTTAGCTGTGCGCTGACGCTGTGTGTGTGTGTGTGTTTCAGCGTGTCCCGCTGGTCTGTTCGGCTCTGGCTGTCAGCAACTCTGTGACTGTATGAACGGGGCTTTGTGTGACCCCCGAACCGGACAGTGTCTCTGTCCCGCTGGATATCACGGATCTCGCTGTGAGAGAGGTCAGACATCTACAGTACATCAGTCTTCACACACACCTAATACTGTTTTTTTTGTTGCTTGAAATAAAGTAAACATTACCCAAAATCAACAACCCCCCCCCCCCCCCCCCCTTCTTGTTGCTCAGTGTGTGAGCAGGGCACTTTCGGCGTGAGCTGCTCTGGGTCATGTGACTGTGCGGAGGACACCCCATGTGACCCGGTGAGCGGCAGCTGCGTGTGTGCCTCAGGACGGACGGGGGTCAGGTGTGACAGCGGTGAGGACCGTGACGCTTCACCTTCATCTTTACACCTGTATGAGTGTGTGTAACGTGTGCTCTGTTGTGTCAGACTGCAGCGTGGCGTGGTTCGGACCCGACTGTGCTCTCAGCTGTGAATGTGAGAACGGAGCGCAGTGTGACCCTCGAAACGGACGCTGCCTGTGTCTGAGCGGCTGGTTCGGCATCACATGCTCACAACGTAAACCTGCTTCACACACACACTCACAGCTCTCTCCAGACAGCTGCTGCTTATTCAGGAAAAAACACCCACAACTTAAAGGAATAGTTCCAATAAAACAATTCTGTCAATCCTTTCCTCGAGTAGTTGCACACCTGTTCGAATTCATCATCCTTTCAGCCATGTCACCGATACGAAAATTCAGAAAATCGAAACTTTCACCTATCATAAAATAAAAATGGATCAGGTTTGGAGGCAGTGTGTAAACATGACTGACACAATGTGAGATCTTAGAATCTCAATTCTCAGTGATGTCACATTTTATTTTTCTATATTTCATTGTAGTTCTAGATTTTTATTTTATTTTTTTCTGTATAGTATTTATTTTTAAATGTTTTTACATCACTGCAAAAAATGCTTTCCTTACTTAAATGTTTTGTTTTGTTGCTCACCAAAATAATTTCCTGACAAGTAATAAATACAGGGTTTTTTTGGGGTTTAGAACAAGCCATAATCTAATTTCAGAAAACAATATAATTTTAGTTTTTTACCCCACTGGGAGATTACTTGGTTTCAAGAAAAACTAAATTTGACTTCTTGTTTCTGAAAACAAGACAATAATTTTTACTTTCCAAGAAAATCCTTCTTGCTTGTAGATATTCTGGCTCAAAATAAAGGCAAAGCAATTCAAGGATTTTTTTTTTTTTTTAGCTTTTTAGCATAAGCAGTTTGGTTTTTTGTTTTATTATTGTTAATTTAAATAAGTCTATTTATTATATTTATGTCTGTTTTACTTGTTTTGAGCCCAAAAAAATCATATAAAATAAGACAAAAAAATTTTCAGTCTATTTTTTAATATTGACAGTGCCCTCCACTAATATTAGCACCCTTGGTGAATCTGAGCAAAGGTGGCTGTAAAAATAAATCAAAATTCTAACCGACCATTGAATTGAGACAGTTGAAAATAGGGAGAAAATCTCATTGTGAAATGTTTTTCTGTTATTCTTGTTGGCCACAATTATTGGCACCCCTAGATTTTTTAAATACCTAGTCAAATATCTCTGAAGTATATTCCCATTCACAAACAAAACAAATTCCCTTAATCATCAAAACAATGAGAAAAAGTTCTTATATGCTGCAAAAGATAATTGAGCTTCACCAATTAGATGAAAATTTCCATTTCCACCATCAGAGAAAGAGTAAAGAATTTCCAATCAACACACAATGTTAGGAAGCTGCCTGGAAGAGGACGTGTGTCTCTATCTTCCTAATACACGGCGAGGAGTAGAGTTTGAGTGGATAGACTCTTCAAGGACCACAGCTGGAGAAGTGCAGAAAATAGTTGAGTCTCAGGGTCAGAAAACCTTTTCAAGAGTTTGGGCTTCCAACTAGAGCGTATTTGGCGTGCTGTCCAATGAGTCCGGATGTCGGCGAACGCAGAGCCCTAGAAGATGGAACCCTAGGGGGTGGAACCCTAACCGGGGCTGAGCTCGACGTCCGGCTCGAATCCCACTCGCCCCCCCCGGGGAAGACGCGAAATAATGGTGGAGAAGGGGAGGAGGAGGGATGCGTAACGAGATGGAGAGGAGAGGAAAAGGAGCCTATTTAAGGGGATTGTTTCTGGATTTGATTGGCTGGTAGAGCGATTAGGAAATTGAAAACAGCTGTAGCTAATCATTGCATTATTGCTTCTCCCGAAACTCGTTTTTGACAAGACGGCACAAAAAAAATAGTAAAAAAGCCCCAAGACCAGCACATGTTGTTCAGGAGGGTTTAAGAAACATTCTCCTCGCTCATTCAAAAACAATCTCCAGCATGTTCAGCTGTCAGACAGGACTGAAACTACAAAATCAGCTCAAGATGTGTTTGGTGAACACAGGGATAAAAAATTATTCAACGCAGAGATAAATCTTCCATCGGGACAATAATCCAAAACAAACATCAGAATAAACACAAGAATAAAGCAGTCCTCTCACCTGAACCCTGAGTGAGGGAATCTGGAGTGATTCTGGATGACGGTATGGTCTCTTATCAGGTGTTCTCCAAACTCTGAGCTGTTATCTTGGGAAAAGGACGTAGCAATAATTGGGTCTAACATGTATGTATTTGAGAAAAACATCATGAGAATTGTTTTACTTCAAATTATTCACTAAATTCTAATTTATCACTGAAGGAAAGATCAAAAGGATCAACAACGCAGATTTATTTTCACAGCCACAGATTTACCAAGGGTGCCATTATTGGTGGAGGGCACTGTATTTCACTTGGACTTATTTTAGCTGAAGAACTGTATTAATATTATATTTCAGTTCATTGATTTAAAGTAGGTTGTTCTTGATTTGAATGTTTGCGTCTGTATTTTCTCAGCTGGCCCTTCAGAGGAGGAACACTGAGCAGCTGCAGCGGGACACAAACACACAGGTGCACTTTACTCACAGCTCAGTCCTCATCCTTCATCACACGTTCAGGGGATGGTCAGAGTCACAAGCGCCTTTGGATTTCAAGACTTTATAAGATACAAGTCCCAGGTGTTTTACTAATTTCACAAAATGTATTTGTTTTACTTCTCTGACAGACTTTAACGTTTGATAAAGAAAGATGGATGGGGAGATATTAAACTGTACATGAAGTGATGTTAGAAATGGTGCTACGACAGCCTCTTATTAAAAGAGCCTGTATGTGTTAATATTAGAAGAAAAAAATGGGAACTGGTACATTTTTTAATTCTTTTGGTTGTTCTGTATAAAATTTGAAATTATTTATGTTTTGTAAAATATACAATTGTAAATGTTTTAAAACTCTTTAATATGTGACCCTGTTGAAAAAGTCTTTACTCCTACTCTTTTTTTTTTTAAGCATGTGTTAAATATTTTAAACGGCAGCTGTGCACTATATTTTAAATTCAGCAAATTATGTCTATAAATATTTGTATTTTAATATTCTTTTAATCCAGGGGCTGTATTTGTGAAATAATCTTTAGAATAAATGATAGCTGTCATTTTCTTAGTTTAACATCTCATTTTCTTAAGACGAAAATAAGGAAAATGTATATAAAGTACGTATGGAAGCATGTGTAGTTAAATTCAGTTTGAATTTGGCAATGCAATATGTAAAAAAAAACACTGTATTTCTGCATTTAAATTGACATTTTTCCATACATATGTGCAACATTTAGTGCAATATGAAAATTCAAATCAATAATTTCAATAAGATATTTTCTACACTATTTTTTATATTGCTAATTAAAGTTGCAATTAAAATGAAGGAATGATTTATATCGATTAGATACATGTTTAACATGTCCAAGTATTTATCCTAAATGCATTTAGAGGTAGGACACATTATATAAAAACACTTTATTGATTATATACAGTAGCAATTATGTATATATTGTTGACTGTCATTACTGCTTATGTATGGAAGCGTAGTTTAATTAAGTTTGAAATGTAATATGCAAAATGTAGAACAGCAATATATATATATATATATATATATATCTGTTCTCTGCATATGTGCAATTTAGACCTATTATATAATTGAAATACCCATTTTCTACACTAAAACATAATTTAAAGTTTATATGTTCATGTAGCTCATGTCTAAACGCATTTAGGAAAAAAATCTGCTTGGACATGTTTAACATCTAATCAATTTAAGTAATAAATTTGTTTTAATTTTGCAACTTAGAAAATGGCTAATTTAAATTATAGAATTGATTTTTCACGTTGCACATCCTTATGGGAAATACAAAAAAAACAAACGATGCGTAATGCTGTATAAGCAGTGATGACAGTCAGTACATTATGAATGATTTATTGCTACTGTATGCAATCACGTAATCAATGAAGTGTAGTCTGATTATGTAATATAGTAACAATGCAATCTGATCACATAATTCAGATGACATCTTGACGGGTGCTGCAGCTTCAGCTCCCTCAATGCATTTCTTTAGAAACTCAACAGAAACCAAAGACACAAACAGCCTTTTTTTGTTTTTTTCATTGTCAATATTTTATAGTTGTCATTTCATAGATACTGGCGTTGTACATGTCTAAATTTAGATTCAAGCACAATGCAGTCAGCAAATGCCTTTCGATGAAAATAAAAGAACCAAAGGCTGGAGTGATATTTATATATATATATGTACAAAGGTCAAACTATACACAGATATATCTGACTCGACATACAGTATTTCTCCACAAACCGTGGAAATGTAGCTTGCCATTGTTTACATTTCACAGAATTCTCCAAAATGCATATTCAGTGCAAAAAATTGCTCTTTGTAATCTTTGTCATCCTCATCATCATCTTCAGGTCAGTACCACCGAAGGGCAACAAAGAATTGTAAAAAAATA
This sequence comes from Enteromius anoplus, assembly GCA_032359395.1. Lineage (NCBI taxonomy): Eukaryota > Metazoa > Chordata > Actinopteri > Cypriniformes > Cyprinidae > Enteromius > Enteromius anoplus. Next base: position 4,372,483 of record JAUMHG010000051.1, read on the forward strand.
AAATCATATTTTTGTCTTTATCTTTGCAAAATAGGAAACATGAAAAATAATTAAAGCATGGTACTTGAAATCAATACTCTTCACATCGCTCAGATCTGGACTGATAATAACAGATCTCATAACAATCGCTCTATTCTCTGGTTTCCCAACCGTTCCACTCTGGATTTTTATTTAAGCCACCTTTTCAGTTCAAACACAGCTCGGAGGCATGGATAACCAGGCAATAATTTTCACCAAACATTTCCGACTCGGACGAGGTACAACTCTAATAAAACGAGAACATTAGTCTAACACGAGTTCAGTCAAACATACTGAAACTAAACAGTTCACAAATCTACCGCTCGCTTTAGCGATGCATTTCATCTCCACCAAATTCTAACGTACAACAGTGAAATATGAAGGAATGTTTCAGATTCGGTGCCACTGAAGATCTATGGTCTGTGGAATAACCAACAAATAATTCATTTTATTTTAATTTTATTTATTTGTAAGAATATGGCTACAACTTATTGTTTCTTCTGTTCTCACTCTCTTTTATTTATAATTATTATTATATTTAAAAATATGATTATTTTTTTGCCTTACAGGGTGATTTTCAGAAAGCAATTTCCCAAAAAAATATTTTGACCCTAAAATCAATACTATTTTGCATAAAATAACTAAAGCCTATTTTTTAGGATGATCATTTGTGACGTTATCTCCATGCAAATACATCTTTTCCAACAAACTCATTACTGCAATCCAAAAAAAAAAAAAAAATGCATACAATGCTCACAAAAAGAACATAACTGTTAACAACATACTTGGCTTGTTTGAAACGATGCCGTGAATCCACCTGAATCAAAAACATTCCTTTAAAAGGGGAAAGACGTCGACACTACGAGTGTAAATGAATCATCTCCAATGAAGCAAGTGCCTAACAAATAAAGTGCAAATCATTCAGAGACGGTCTGTTAGGAGTAACTGCACCATTATTATAATCAGGAAACGTCCGTGGCTCTTTTCAGAGAGACACACAAAAACACAGATGAGATGAACGGACACCAAACTTCAACATTCAGCTGTTTAAAGTCACGAATAGAGTTGATTTACTGAGACAAATGTAACTCCCATAACTTTTGTTTTTCGGATCTTTAAAGTATTTTTAATCACTACCATGAAGAACAGCAAGCTTGTCTTTTCAGAATTGTACAAAAATGTCAGTCTGGCCAACATTATCAGATATGAATTGTGCTAAAACAGCGCACGGATCCTGCTGCATGCTTTCCGAATGAACCTCATGCAATACTCTTGTGCTTGATTGGACGGTTGGACTAAACGCTGCAAGAAATTCAGTACTATCTTTTAATGATCAACGTCTGGCGACCAATCTCCGTTTGAAAAAAGAGCTAAAGACTGCTTATCATTCATACTGGGTGCACTATGTATACTTGCACTAAGTATGTATATACTGTATGTACTTCTATTCCTAGAGCGCAGAGTGAATATACAAAGTGAAGAAAGATGCGCAGATGCATGCTGCTAAGTGAGCCATCGTCTCTCCGTGGGAAAGAGGAGACGGGAGTCATGTTACTGACGGGATGTGGGATAAATCTTTGGCTTCTGCCACACGTATCATCACCGGCACATATAGAAGAAATGCCCAGTGTCCAGAAATGAGATGAAGAAACAGCAAACGATGTATTTCACATACGCACACATGCAGACGTAGACATTCTACCGCAGTCCCTGAGCTGCTGACACAAACAGGCCTTTGCTCCTATTGGGCGGGTGAGAGAATGCTGTTTAAACAGTCCGCTTTTTCCTATTGGCTAGGAACATCTGCTGAGCTGTGGAAGGCCACAGGTGAGCGCTGGCCCCAGCTTGACTGCAGGCAATCGCCCCATTGCTGTTGGGTTTGCTACTGATAGATGTCCAATCGCAGGGTAAGGAAGCAGGGCTGTTTCACCTGTTTAGGATTGAACCTGCGACTTTTGTGTTAGCAGCCCATTATGTAAAACCATTAGGCTACCACCACCACATGTTTCTATTTGCTGCTTATAATCAATACATTTGCCTTACAAGGTGAAATGTCACACACAAAAAAAATATTTCAGCCTAAAATCAATATTTTAGGACCATTAAGGTTTTTATCCCTACCGCTACACTACATTAAATACAATGTTTAGGAAAAATGATAATGGTCACAATGGAGAAAAAAAGCAACTAAAATAGTCCTAAAACAAGTAACCTATTTTTGTATGTAATATATATTTTTAGGATTTTTCTTTATACATTATGTAACTTAATTTTTTTAAATGAATGATTATTTTTCACTTTATTTCTTTTTTTCCTTCTAATTCAAAAAAGATAATTTTTTTTTTTTTACTCATTTAAAAAACTAAAATCAAACAAATAATAAGAGGATGTATATATATGCGTTCCAGTAATTAGAAAGATATTTTCCCCACATAACATTTGACAACTTGTATAAAAAAAACTAAAGAAAATTACCACAATGAAAAAAAAAGTCTCTAATTTTGTACTGAAAATCTTGTGTGCGTGTGAATGTATATATATATAGGACCATAATATTTTTTTCATTATTTGGTTTTATTATTATTTCTGTTCTTATTATTTATTAAAATAATAATTAAAAAAACTAACTTTTTTTTTCTTGTTTAATCATATTACTGCAATTCCTAATGAATTTGATGAATAAAAAAAAAATAATTAAAGTACAACAAAATTACAATTTAATTACTCATACTGACTGAAAAAAATCAGGTGTGTACCTACACCTTAAAGCAGTGGTTCTCAATCCTGGTCTTTGCGGCCCCCTGCTCTGCATATTTTGCGTGTCTTTCTTTGTTAACGCACCTGATTCTGATCATCAGCTCATTAGAAGAGAGATCCATGCATGAGCTGTGTTCCCAATCGACATGGTCCCTACACAGGGTCCGTTAAAGTTCACTTCACTTCGGAACATTCATTCACGGATTTGCACCGTAAATAAGTGAATACGATTTAAATGA
>JAUMHG010000051.1:4380106-4395367 GCA_032359395.1 Enteromius anoplus
ACACACACACATACACACTCACACACACACACATATATCTCCAAAAATAATGATATTATATTGACCGCCAGCTAAGCTCCGCCCACTTGCTCAGACAAGCTTTACAGAATGTCCCGTAGGAACAGAGATTTCTGTGAACAGCTGTAAAATTTTGCTGTAAAATGGGCTCATAAAGTGATTAAAATCAAACGGATTATACTTATGAGACTGGAAAGCACACCATTATATTGCTAAACTGCCATAACATGATTAAAACGGCAGAGAGTTTGAATCAGAACGGATGCAAATGCTTCTCACAGCCAGCTAAGCACAGACAAGACTCGTTTAATAGCCAATAACTAAAACATCTGTGCAAGAAATATCAAAATACTGGTACCTTCTATCACTACTCAATGCGAGGCGATGTATTATGTTGGTTTTGGGAGTTAAAACGATCATCTAATGTCTAATAATAGAGTGCTGTAGGGATGGTGTCCCAGAGTCAGCTCCTCCTGTTCCACCGTGCTGAAGTCAGTGGCTTTTTAGCTAAATGTTTAAAATAAGGTCTGTGATGAAGGGGGTGCAAAAATCTAAATATTAGAAAATCACCTTCAAAATTGTCCAAATTAAGTTCTTAGCAATACATATTACTTTGCATATTTATGGTAGGAAATTTACCAAATATCTTCATGGAACATGATCTTTGCTTTTATGCCAAAACTCATTAGGGTATTACAAGAAAAATCAACAATTTTGACCCATATAATATATTTATTAGTGCTGTCAAATGATTAATCGCATCCAAAATAAAAGTTTTTCTTAACATAATATATGTGTTTATGCTGCGTTTATTTATTATGTTTATATTAAAACACACACGAACAGTATCCATATATTTACATATAAATGCATTTATACATTTATTTTCTTATGTTTGATATTATATCTAAATATATTTAATTTATAAACAAAACATATTTTCATTAAATATATACATGCATGTATTTGTATTTATATATACTTAATAAATATACACAGTACAGACAAATATATTATGTAAAGAAAAACTTTTATTTTGATTAATCGCGATTAATCTTTTGACAGCACTAATATTTATGAAATTTATTGGTGTAGGAGGATCTCGTTTTTAAGGGGGTCCTCATTTTTGGCTATTGCGACTTATGATTTTGTGCTTCAGAGTACCATATAAGCTGCGTCCTCCAAAGGTTGCATTTGAAGGCTGCATACGTCGGAAAAGCTCATTTAAGAAAAGTAACCATTAAGTAAAAAAGATATTAGCATTTTACACCGAACAAAGAATAATAATTTGGTTAATTTGGTTACTTTTCTTAAATAAGACATCCTTAATGACGTCTGCAGCTTTCAAATGCAGCCTCCGAAATGAGACGCAGCTGTCATATACAAAAAGAAACCTAAAGATCTTCACAGCAACCTGTCAAAATAAAAGTTCAGTTTAATTTAAAGAAACTGACAAAATTATTTATAAGATTATATTTCACGTAATGACAGTACTACTACTGGTAATATTATTAAAACAATATTATTATCATTAAATATTAAGGAATATTTACCAGGAAAAAAATGTAAATATACACCAAATATTTCTGAAAAAATTAAATAATACAATTATATATAATACGATTTTCTATATGAAAACAGTTAGAGATGCTTTCATAAAAATAAAACTATTTCAGAAAAAGAAAACAAAACAATTTATAGGGCCTTAAAATTTAAGTTTTTGTCAAAAGTGTAATAAATCACTGTTTAATATCATAAGTTTCATGGGTTCAAGTAATTAGGCACGCAGAGTCTTAAAAAAATGTTAATGTAATCCAGAAAAAAAAAAAAAAGGTATTTGGGGAAAAAATTAATGAATAGCCATCTGCTGTGAGTTCCACTTCAATACTACAGATCAAACATCTTTACCATATTAACATTAAAACTTACTTGACTGGATGTAGTTTGTTGGGCTCCAATATAGTAGTTTGACATTAAAAGACCTGCAGGGTTCTAGAAATAATCTCTACAGGTGATTCAAATTTAAAATTCAATAATTTTAAAGAATTAACTTTTGTTGGTCACAGAGCTCATTTTCTGCAGTCATCCGAAAGCCAACAATACTGGAGCATTCTTATACGGCAGCAACACTGGGATTGGTCAATAATGATTTTTCAGGCGGGGCTTAGCATTTGACTGACACTTTCCACAAGCACACATGTATTCTCACCTGTATTGCTCCTATATTCTCCAAGAGCTGATCCGTGCTGGAGGCTCCGAGGAGCACAGAGCTCACACCTTCATTTCTCAGGCACCACGCTGGAGACGAGCAGCAAATATGTTGAACATACAGCATAAAGAACATCATACACAACACATGACACACTCTTAAAGCAAAACCTATCCTATCACCAAAAGATAAATGCTCTATTTAAAACAAAACATGTATATACAAATTAAGCCATTTCCAAAATTAAAGCAGCTACTTCTCCCACTCCTACACACACTGAAGCATCTCACAAAACACACAGCAGTTGCCAGACCACTCTGTTACCATGGCTCCCAGCACCAGGACACACTGAGTGAGCTCAAAATCAGAGCTGCACGAGCTTATTTTTATTTTATTTATTACGCAGGAAGATGAGCGATATCTGCAGGAGTGCAGAGGAGGTGAAGAGGAGCCATGCTGACCGCTGCCTCACCCTAAACACGGTCCATGCAACATCGCCGCCACACACAGACAGGAAGGAAACTCTGTGGGGATTTGAATGCCTCCTGGGAGTTTGTTTGCGTGTGTGTGTGTGCCATCTGTGGCACTGTGTGTTGGCACTGCAGTGTGTTTACTTTACTGCTGTGTGTGTGTGTGCCTATAATACTGCGGCCATTTGGAAGCGTGTTCATATTTTTCAAGGCAACACTGTCAAACGCTGCAAATGAGATGAAACATTCAGCTCCGACGTTCTGGGTAAATCAACAGTGGATTTAATGGATTTTAACACTTTACCCCAAACAGATTGCTTTGTCTAAACACACACACACACACAAGCGTGGTGAATATAACTAGTTTACAATCACACCAAAACTGTAACAAAGACAAATCATTAACTAGTGTTGGGGAGAAAATACTATTGCTACTTTTCTAGTATATTTTTGGTGATAGGGTTAGGGTTAGGGTTAGTGATATAAAAGGGTATAGGGTGATATAAAAACACTACATTAGTTTTATGTCACAATGTATTGCACAACAGTGAGTTGAGCCAAAAATGAATGGGTGGACTGATTAACATTTGATTACGTACTTGATTACATTTCAATCAGGGTTATTAAACTAGGCTTATTATTAAACGTAAAACTGTCTAACTATATAAATAATATTTTTATCTACTTATTTCAGCAGCACTTCATTTAGTTTCTCCTGATGTATTAAACCAATTAAAACTTAAATTAAATTAATAAAATCTACATAGATGTATTAAAATAAACGTAAAAAAACAAAAACAAATTATATATATATATATATATATATATAATTTTATTTTTTTTACGTTTATTTATATATATATATATTATAAAATGATATATATATCTATAAATCGTGAATTTAATGAAAAGCTCATAATTAAATGTAAAAATTATGACTAATTTATTGCTATTGTGTGTGTGTATATATATATAAAAAATCAAGTAATCAGTAAAAAGTAGTAACCGTAGATTGATGAGTATTTTAAAATGTAATTTAATCTAATTACCAGTGCTTATATTTTTTTATGTATGTGAATAATAAATAAATAAATAATAATTAAAAAAAATATATATATATATCCATTTTTTTTTTAATTTTTTTTATATAGTAGTAAAAGTAATGTTTTAATAATATTCATCTTGAATAATTGATTTTAAATGTAATTAGCTCCTTTTGTTAGCAATTTACACCTTTATCAGAAGAGACGCTTCACTGCAGTTTAACTTCTTTACTTTAAACAACTTTAAATCTTATTCATTTACAGCCAATGTCAATATGCCAATAACACACTATGATGTCATCCCTTAAAATCATCTGCTTATTTACATGCGTGCGCAGTTCATTAACCCTGACAGCAGATCTAACCCACAGCACTATTTTTAAACGCACTGGCGGTGGTGTAAATGAGCAGCGGTGGCTGTGAATCGATTGGCCACGCACATGCGGGGGAAGAGGGATCTGCACAGCCTGGGAGGGGCTGGCAACCCAGTAATGGGGTGTGAAATGTAATGTACGACTGCATTACAGGACAGGTGAGGGAAGAGAGCGTGATTCTCTCGGTCGCTGCTCTGGGGATTGAGGTCCTGTCAAGGTTTTTATTCTCCAGCGTCCCGCAGTCGATGAATCACAGAGGCTCTGCTGTCACGTACACGCTGCCAATTTATGACTTCTGTGAGGTCGGGAAGATGAGGGACTTCCTGAAACTTTATGAAGGGTATGAGACTGGGGTGGGTGACGACAGTAATGTGTTCTGCTATACCATTCATATCACAGTAGATACATATATGGGGTTTTGATCGAGCAGGACTGCTTCAAGTCATAATTTAAATCAGAGAGAGCGATAAAGAAGCACGCAATAATGAGAAAATATAGAACGGGACATAATCAGACAAGTTCAGACAAAGAAGAATGAGCTTTATAAGAACAGGTACAAGTTTTGCGTTTCATGATGTGAAACTTTTTTTGCACAAAAGCCAGATTTTTTTATTGTATTTATTTATTTTACACATTATTATTTTAAAATCAAATGATTATCTAAAAAATTTACAATTTTGAGAATTATTTGTAGTAAAAATTTATTTTAAACAAAACAATTAAGAAAACAATAAAATAATTACTTTTTTTGAATAAATGATTTTGATTCAATAATTACTAAACTACACTAAAAACAATTTTTTTTTTATTATTTGTTATAAATAAATATAAAAAATAATATACCAACAAAATATTAATAATTAAATAATAATAATCATTATTATTATTCATTTTCTGGTTTATTTGCAATATATAATTTTGATTAAATAATTAATAAAAGTGATTAATGCAAAAAATATAAAATTAAATAAGCAAAAAATATCACCACATAGTCTGATACATAAATTATGCTTTTGCTACATTTTCAACGAAAATAAAAAATATATTGTGTTACATCCCGTTACAGTGATCTAAAATCCTTTGTGATAAGATTTTGGTCTTACCGCCCACCCCTACACAACACACACACTTTATGAGTGTCTGAATCTGATGGTTTTTACTCTAACTGGACTATTACGATGTGCAGTAGACCGTGATCACGAGCTCTCAGCTCTTGAGATTGCATTACTGTACTTTGAAAGGATGTACTTTAAATCAAAGCGTCGCAGTCCTTATAAAAAGCCTCCGTTTCAGATCGTGCAGCACATATTTCTTTGAAACATTACACTCCTTTCTCTCTCTAAAGCATTACACAACACTTCCCATCTCAGATACCACACTGAGCATCATAAAACACTTTACCAAATCGATTTGAAACTATTATATTTATCCCTACGCTTAAGCAAGAATATGATGCTGGGAGGAACACTCTTCCATTAACAGCCTTAAACTAATGGCATTTGTTTGGTGAAGCCATCCGCAGACGGACAGACGCTTCCGCTCCGGCGGTCTGAGGAAGGGGAGGATGAGAGGGGGAGAGGATGAGCGAGGCACAGGACGGACGGACAGACAGACAGAAAGAGAGAGAGCGGCAGTGTGTCTTTGGGTTAGGCGTACCGATGGCTAGCTGTGGCAGCGTGCAGCCCAGCCGCTCAGCGATTGCCTGCAGCTCTTTCAGCTTCGCCTGCTGGCGTCGGCCCTCCTCGCTCAAGATCTTGTCCTTCAACCACTGGTAGCCCTGTTAACAACACAGCACACCTGCTCAAAAACAGGGGCCCACGCCTACAGTGGTGCACTTACATACACAAACACACACACACGCTCTCGGACGTGTAACACTCAGCAGCACCTGTGTGGGCGAGGGCCTGTTTTTAAACACGTGACTCTCCACCCAAAAGCTCAAAAGAGCAGAGATAAACTCGCTCGGAGAACTTTAGGTGGTATAGAGACCTCATACACACACTCACAAACATGATCAGTTCATCAGTGACTTCTGAAAAAGCGGTGTTTGAAGAAAAATGTAGTATAAATGGTTTTGAGGTGTATTTAATTGTATTTTTTTTTTTCAGTTGATTAGCTAAAAATTAGACATTACTATCCATTTAAAGTCAACATGAAACACATTTGCAACTAATTGAGTTTGGTAATGCGGCACATTTCCAAAAGAAATGATGGAATATGATTTATTACGCATATTAAATGTGTAAATACGCATTAATAATTCAAATGAACAGCATCTCAGTGTATCCCAAAGGTAGCATTTCTTATTTAATCTTAAAAAAGATATTATTGTTGTATCTTTATGGGATTCACCTTAAAACATATTAAAAATATAGTAAATAATTACTAAAAACACACACAAACACCACTAAAGCAATACACACATCAAAGCGCGTGAGTAAAAAAATAGATGTTAAATTATACAAAAAAAATGTTACAAATAAAATAAATATTAACACACACTTTATGTTTCAAGTAAATAAATTCTACAGTAATATTTCTTAAGAACAGGCTAAATAGCTATTTAACTAGAGTAACTTTTGATTTGATTTGGACTTCATGTTGACTTTAAAGTACTGTACTGACTAGCAAAAGCATGTTTGTGTGTGTGTGCTTGACCAGGATAAAAAAAAATCCAGCTTCAGGTCCATCATTGGTAAATATGAATTAACAGTGGAAAAGGACCAGTGTGGTCTAGTGATCTAAACACTCATGGGTCTCCGAATCCAGCGGACCCATCACTGTTCAGACCACCAGCACGGTTCTGCTATAGTCAAGTGTCAATCCACATGTATTATCAGGAATGATCGACAGTGTGACACAAGACTACAGGAGGAAGATGATGGGTCACAAAAACACCAATGAGCCAAAAACATGCGACTACGCTAACACAGAGCTCGGGAAATGGGTGCTTTTAGTGCGCACTTGAGTGTGTGGTTTAGTGTGCTTGAAAGAGATGATAAAACAAGTGCCAATCCTCCTCAGAGTTACCATAGAAACTCAATCATATAAAGAAATATATGTTGAAGATCAGGCGTGTGGATTCATGCCATCAACAACAAACACATCTACAGGAAAACACCAACTACAGAACCTGGAAGACACGGAACACATTCACATTAGAACACCAAACACCAAGGAATCACATATGAGGCCACTAATGTTTCCAGAGGACCAGGAGGAGGAGGAGACAGAGAGACTCGTGGGATATGTAGTACCTTCAGTGAGGCGCGAGAGTAGGCTGGCACTCCGCTGTCGTATTTCCCTGAGATTATCCCACAGGCCAGTGGGGACCACGTCATCGCACCCACACCTGAGAAGACAGGTCAGACCCCAGTGAGAAGACACATCTGGTCAGGGTTTCTCAGGCTCGAGCGACGGCGGCATCACTCACCGATCTTATGGAAGAGCTCGGGAAGCTGCACCTCCACTTTCTCCCTCTGGAACATGTGATACTCCGACTGTTCGCAGATGGGTGGGATCTGGTTGAACTGTCGGGCCACAGAATACGCTTCCTACAAAACACCGGCAAAAAGCTGGAGTTAAAAAAGATGGGAAAATGGGATTCCTCTTGCTATTTTTTGATTGAACGTATGACTCCCCAGTCCATCTGCACCATGTATTGAGATTAAACTCTAAAACATCAACTGTAACTTTGTAGTCTGGAATCTGGAGTGAAAGCCATAATACAAACACACACACAAACAAACGTCTTCAAATCAAGAGTCGGCTCTGAATCATTGAAACGAGGCCCAAAACAAGTAATGTCAATGTCAACATGAAACATTAGCATATAGTTTTCTTCATATTGTAGCTTATTGTGTGCGAAAAGTTGATTCTCGCCTTGATCTGAATAAAAATGTGAATGTATTCTTTGCCACGAGGTGCTGCTTTTGGAGCATCATGGAGCTCACAAACACTGGTTTAACTGAAATGAAACAATTCCTGCAGAATTAACAGCACACAGAGGAGGGGTTTGGAAAAATATAATTGTTGAATGTAACACCCAAACCTTTCATTACCCATAACAGGGGCATTTTAAGGTGACAGGTAGACACAATATCAAAACTGACCAGCACAAGATTTTCCAAAATGCTTTGACTTCATTGGATAAAGCACTGCATGTTTTAAAATCCAAGCATCTTCAAAATCTTCTGAAATTTTTTTTTCAAAACCCTTCTGATTTGCACAGAAAACATATTTTGCTTGTTATCAGAAAAAATATACTCTAGAGGGACTTTGCTGTTGTTATTGATTCTTTGTGGAAGTCTACTGGAAGAGATATTTGTTAATGTTGTTGACTTTGAAACCGTCTATACACAATTTAGTTCAACATGATGTAATGTACAAAAAAAAAATTTATATAGACATTTAAAATAAAAATAAAATAAATAATCTATATAGACATTCAAACGCTAAACATACTAAAATTCAAATAAAAAACTAAAACTGAAAAAAATAAATAAAAAATAAAAATAAAAAAATGCATAAGAGATCATAGATACTAATTAATTGCATCCAAAATAAAGTTTTTGTTTGCATAGTATGTGTATATTTTGTGTTTATTTTGTATATTATGTTTATATTCATATTGTGTATATTATAAACACATTAAATATATAATAATAAAAATGTTCTGAAATATACAAATGCATGTGTATTTAAATAAAAAAAATAAAATAAAAAATAAATAGTACACATACATATAATATGTAAACAAAACCTTTTATTTTAAATGCAATTCACGGTTAATCGTCGGGCAGATATATATATATATATATATATATATATATATATACTATATATCTGCCCGACGATTAATCGTGAATTGCGTGTGTGTATATATATATATACATAAACACACACACACACACACACTAATATATACTAATAAATATATAAAATTAAAAAATAAAACTTTGCCAGGTCTTTGAATCTGTTTTATGTACAAATAAAATCATCTTTGAATCTAAGGTCAATATAATTACCAAGTTTTATTCTATTAATATGTGGACTTGACAAGTCATTAAACAGATACAAAGAACTAAAAGACATACTGATAATTGCCATTCATTTATTTAAAAATCTAACATATTTTATTTCAGTCATTGCATCTATAACAAATAAGACAATCATATCATTGATTAGTAAAACAATTAAATTATGAAGTGACACTGATCTTTTAATACCTTCTTCCCCAGCTCCCACAATATGAAAAATCATTCACAGCAGCCTTGCGATCAGGTCACCGGATTTAATAAACAAAATTACCCCAGATCATACTTGGATTCTTTTGTCAAAACAACTGAAGACTTTTTGAATGATCTGTCCATGTAAAATTCGCTAAACGGTGGAACAGTTTCGCTTAATGCGACTCAATTATTGGGCGATGGGACAGAAAAACTAATTCTGCACAACATGTTACGCATCACTAGACAAATGAGTTGTGACTGACGAGGCATCACTGAACTCAAACAACAGCTCGTCTTTTAACATTTTGTCTGTGTGAAGGGCTCGTCTGACTCAGTGCGGTGCTGTTTTCGATCTCCGATCCGCCCAGTATTTAAGGTTAGACTGTCTCACTGACAGCACCTATTTAAACACAAACATCTTTAGATGCATCAAGAGTTCTACGGGAACAAACATCAGCAGCCGATGCTGATTACAGGGGTGCAAACATCTAAAAGTTAGGAGACTGTGACTCACCATGATTTCCATCGGACTCCAGCGTGACGTTCCCCAGTACATCGCCATTCCCTGATTGATCACATGGGTCATCGCCCGCACGGTCTCTGCCAATCACACGGCAGAATCAGAGTCTTACAGCACCATACATCATGCCACGCTGCCATCAGAACGTGTCGTTACGGGTGAACGTGCAAGAAAACAAGCTCGATTAATGTAAGGGAGGGGAGTTTAAATGATAAATCGCTTCTGGATCGAGCTGGAGAATTTGAATCAATACGAGCAAGACAAAATAAACAACTATTGCTTCGGGTCAATATCAACCTCGGCTCAAGATAAAAAAAAGGTTTGAATGAGGGCTGGAAAAGATCCATCCTTAATAACCATCACCAGCTGTGACAAAACATCCATCTTATGAGCTTGAGAGTCACTTACTGCTCTCGCTTGACTATGTGAGATCTGTCTAAGAGTGCAAGAGAGAAACAGACCAGCTCCTTAATGTTTACAGGCCCCTGAGCTGTTTGTGTTTCAAACACTGAACTGTGTGAACTTTCTAAAGGGCAGCTAGGCTAATAAAACTAGATCAAATAACATTTCTGCCGTGTTTTTTAAAGAGCAGCCACCTTTTCTCCTGAAAACCTTGGTTGAGATTTAATTCAGGCTGGCGACTTACAAAAGGGCAAATTGCAAAGATCTTGTTTGCACGTGATTTGAGGAATCAATATGGAGCTGCGCACGATGAGTTATAATGGAGTTTGTTATTTAAAGGTTTAGAGCACATGAAATGAGATTGAGATGTACCTTCCATGGGCGTATTGGGGTCCGGTCTGTTTGCAAACACTACATCCACATACTCCAGCTGCAGTCTTTCCAATGATGCCTTCAGACCTACAGAAGAGTAACATAAATCAGTTCAGCACAGAAATGAATTCAATTGTGCAGCTCAGGTCAGCTGCTTCTCTGTAACGTGTCTGCTTTTAGGTCCACTCACCTTCTATAATGTGTTTTCTTGACAGTCCTCTCTCAGTCTCTGCTCTAGAAAACAGCAGCATATATGTACGATTATGCAATTATCACCGACACCAACGTTAATAAATTATATTGCTGAGACATTACTCATTTCAATATTAGAAATAAGGCCAAAAAATGTTATTCAATTCAAAACAGAACACTATTTCAAACACAAAGTGTATCCTAGAAATAAAAAGCAGCAGGTACATTAACTTATGAGTGTAAGTTCAAAAAATGCCATGATTTACTGTATTATAAATATCAAATATACATACTTTCCACCCCAAAATATTTTGGTTGTAATGACTAAACTGGAGCGTCTGCAAAAAATAAAATAAAACAGGTCACACTTTTTGAAAGGCTTTTAAGAAGTTATCATCAAGTTGCAAATAATTACACCAGAATAATGGCTTGCAGCAACCGTTTTAATTTCAAAGGAATGCATGGTCACACAAACACTTCATTTAGCTGTATAGATTTTTATTAATATAATTTTTGTTATTACATACATAAATGCAATTACACACATATGCATGTACACACACACACACACACACTACTGCTTCCACTTAATCTGGATTTCATAAACACAATGCAGTAGATTAGGTACTGTAAGTTATATTATATTTTAAAGTGTTTATAATCAGATCACAATTACTTTTTAAAGATTGCATGATTACATATTTTCCACATAATTCACTACCACTTTGGAATTTAGTTTTTTTTTTATTTCTGTCAGATTTAGCTCACTTTCTCTCACAAGTTGTAAGTAAGCAAGCCCACGCACAGACACAGAGGACAGAAATAAGCTGTGCCTCTGCAGAGGTGAGGGGTTGTGTGTCCTGATATTGATGCACACTGACTAGCAGGATGACTAAGCAGCACGATATCACACACACACACACACACATCCTTTCCTGCAGAGAGCTCAGTTACTCTTCATCTCATTATGCAGAAAGAGCGAGAGGCCATCCTGCTTTAAATTAAAACATCTTAACAAAAGGGATTCTATTAACCACGAACCGTCTTTAGCTCGTGTTTTGTTACACACACACACACACATATATCAGGACATCAGCTGCACAATAAACACAACCACGCGACCGTTTCATAATGCAATATCTAGATGGGACATCTACTGGGTGAGCCAGGCTTTAATAATTTATATTTCTGCCTGTCTGGGGTTGCAGTGGCACTATCAGCACAAGATAAGAAGCGGCCGAAGGAAATGAAAAGCTGTATGCTGTTAATGAACATACCTCCATCCTTTCTTCTTTATGATGTTGCCCAGCACCATCTCCGCCCTGCAACAGAAAACCAGATGGTTATCGGACTAATCCGTCATTTTATTGACCTAATATTTTATTGAAGGGACATTTCAAAGTTCAGTAAATCACCTCTGTCAAGACACCAATATCATCCCAAACATTTAAATTTAGAAAGTACAGTAAACAGCCATACAAATATAATTTTATCTTTGTTAAGAATAAAACGTTTAAAATACTGAAATGAGGAAATACTCATTTAGAGAAATAAAGATACGACTGTACGTGTAATTGTACAGACACAAATGGATAAAGTGTAATAAAATAAACACTTAAATGTGTACTTTTGGATTGTCAATAGACTGAAACGTTACATTATAGCTAAACACATAACAGAATAAAATCTCAAAAGGACTTGTAGTGTATTGCTTTAAAGCGGTCAGGTATGTGAAGGAGTAATTAACATCCTGGGAGCTAAAAGCGTATTTAACTCCATGAAAAATGTGCCTCCTTTTCATACGCAGATGAGGAGAAGTGTCAGCAACAGCCCGGAGACTAAAATGCTCTCTGGCAGCCATTAGTGACGCTGAGGGTGCTAATTGGGCCCAATGAGGATACAGTTGGGGCTGAGATTGTCCCGGTGAGTGAGATTCTCCCTCAGGCCGCAGACTAGTCAATTCAATGAACCGCTGTGCTGTTATTCAGTCCACGCTCACAGACGCCACGGCTTCCCTATCAATCTTTTTTTCTTCTAGTATTCTTATGGGAAGACAAAAAACGTTGAACGAATACTTGACTCTAAAACGAAAATCACCCTTATTTTGCCTTTCCTCTTCAGTGCTGCTCTTTTCCATTTAGTGAAAGCGAATGAGGCAAGACACCGTCACGCTCCAAAAACAGCAAATGTTCTTCTTAAAGTTCAACAATATCTCTTTCCATTTTTTGTGATGCAGAGAAGGAAACAAAACGGGGTTTGATCTTTTTTTTTAAATGGGGTAAATGAACCTTTTAACAATGTTTGGCAGAAATCGTTTTACTCCTTGTGCCATTGAGGCAGTGTTGTTTTTAAGTAAATCTAAAACTTTTGAAATTTTATTATTTTTTTTTAAATATTAAAATAAAAATATTAGATGAAAACCTAAACAACTTCCTAAACAAACAAGAAATAAACAATGCCTAAGTATTAAAATTACTAACATTATAACGAAAATGTTAAATAGAAATATAAGGAAAAATACAAAAATCACATTATTATAATAAAAGAGGGAAAACTAACTAACTCTATTTATTTTCTCAAGCTTTTAACTAAGCAACTTATTGAAGGAAAAAGTCCAAAAGAGTTTAAGAAATGCAATTATTGCATTGCACACAAGTAAACATCGTCTGGTCATTATCATCAAATAATAATAAAATAAAACAAGATAAAGCACACCTGCTCACTGTACACAATCCTTAAGTCTCTGGGGTGTATTTGTAGCAACAGCCAAAAATACTTTGTATGGGTCAAATTAATTTACCACATAAATATGTTGTACATTTCATACCATAATATATTAAAACTTATTTTTTTATTAGTAATATGCAAATTAAAATGTAATTTTTTTTGCACCCTCAGATTCCAGATTAAATAGTTGTATCACAGCCAAATATTGTCCAGTCATAACAAACCACACATCAATGGAAAGTTCATTATATATACATATATAGTTAATGTATATATCACAATTTCTCAAATTGATGCTTATGACTAGTTTTGTGGTCCAGGGTCACATTTTATATATCCATTAAAAATATTAATTCTTTATAACTTAAACATTATTACATACATTATTCGAAATGATTTTTACTATAATAAATATTTATAAATAACAGAAAGCTGGGACTTAACAATCAGAATCAACTATTCCAGCGAGATTCGTTAACTAACCAATCCATCACAAAGATGGATGAGCATCTTTAATCTTGATTGATTCGATGCTTCACACTGATCCAGGATACATATGAACACAGAAAGCGGCTGTGCTTTGATTTAGTGGTCATTAGCTGCAGAGAGCGCTTCATTAATCCACATGAACACTGCACTTTCTTAAAACGTCCCAACTTCAAAGGAGGTTCCCTGAGACGGGTGGAAAGCAGCTCGTCTTCATAAGGATTTCTGAATATGCATGCCAGTGCACTTATGTTAGCGTGTCGAACAGAGACCGAGATGGACGGAGGGGGCGGCTCGGCCTGTGTTTTTGTTTGCTTATGAGCGAGGGAGAGAAAGACGGCTGATGTGAGTACACACACGCCAGCAAATGTACGTGTGTGTATAAGCATTTTGGCACTGTATTTACGCAGGGGTGTTTGTCCTGTCACAGCCTGTGGGTTTAGTGCACTGCATTGACCGCAGCTGGATGGTAGATGCTGCCAGAGCCATATTTATTCCAATTGGATAAATAAAACAGACCTTCCCACTCTCATGTCTTCCCACTCCTCTCACCCCATCAGAGCCGCCCACGCCCAGCGCTCAGATAATGACAGAGCACATTACCAACCGCTATCCTCACCTAATTTGCACAGTTTATTTATGAAACATCATGTGCCAGGCAACTTTCCTGATTTGGAGGAAGGAGAATGCGCTATAATATGGATTCACAGCATCTGAGTTTAACTCCGTGGCATACAGAGGCGTTACTGCCAGGACTCGAATCGCTGAAATTCAGATGTTTATCTGTAAGATCCCTAAAAAATTTGAGCCTCGTGAAAAAGCTCATTTATTAATGTAAGTCATCTAAATTAAGCTTCCATATATTTTAGATTCATTGCATGGAAAGTAAAACATTTCAGATTTTTTTGGTTTTAATTTGGATGAAAGTCAAAATACAGTATCTCAAGATAATTTACATCCGAGTTTCTTTAATTGACAATACCTACAGTTTACGTAAATGCTGACTTGGCAATGGTTCAGAAGACACAGAAGGTCATTACTGCAGGGCTTGACATTGGCACCCGCCCTCCCGCCAAATGCGGGTAAAATTCAGCTGTGGCGGGTAAAAACTTTATTCTCCCTAGCCACTTTGGCGGGTAGTTTGGTATGACAATATATTTTTGTTGTAGTTCTCTCTAAAGGCATCTGATATAATAAACGCATTGCAACGTAATATT
>JAUMHG010000051.1:4403037-4423880 GCA_032359395.1 Enteromius anoplus
ATTTGCATCTTTTTATGATTTAAAGGGTTACTCTACCCAAAAATGAAAATGTTCTCATTAATCACTTACGCCAATGTCACTGCAAACCCATAAAACTTTGTTTGTCTTTGGAACACAATGTAAGATATTTAGGATGAAAACCGCGAGGCTTGTGACTTTCCCATTGACTGCCAAGTAATGAACACTCTCAAGGTCCAGAAAAGTAATCTGTCATCAGTGGTTCAATTGTATTTTATGAAGTGACAAGAATACGCTTTGTACACAAAGAAATAAAAATAAAACAAACAAATAACAAAGAGCGAGTCAAGTTTGCATTCAGCAGATACTTACCAAAATGGTGCTACGGTGATGCAGAGAGACACAAAGGACTGTTGAATAAAGTCATTATTTTTATTCTTCATAAAATTCTGATTGAACCACTGATGGCAGATGGGCTATTTTGATATCCCTAGCATGCATTAATGCACTAAATGTCTTATATTTATATATTTCAAGGTTCTCTTGGGTACCAAAAAGAAAATCTTCTATGAAAATCAAAAACATCTCTTCTCACACTATAGCTTTCCATGTTTTTATACATACATATTTTCGGTCTGTAATAACGACCGACCTGTGCCGAAATGGAAGATTTTAAAGCACTTTAAGACCTCCAAAGGTTTTTGAGAGATACACGTAAAAGTGATGCATAATAGCAGTACTTGTGTCTTGTTAAATTACTGTACAGCGCAATACTGATCTTAATGGAAAAAGCTCGAGCAGCGTATGTTGCTATGGTTACCTCCACAGGCCAACATGATTTCAGCTTTTTTTTTATTTGGTGAAAATGTGCATTTCAACCAACTAGTAATCTAACTTTGGTGGTTTAGAAAAGTTAGGAAACCTCCCTTATGCAATACACAGAATTCCGAACTGACTTGAATTTGCAAATGCAGACTTTTTAAGTGTTGATAATTCGCATCCTGCTGAGGTGTTTCAGCCCACATACTTCAAAATCAATGGGTTTTTGCATGATGGCCTTTCAATAAAGCATTGCACTGGATGGTGTGATTAAGTTGTGCAAAACATGGAAACGGGCACGTGCCAAGATTTCTTATCTCATCTCTGGCTGCCAAAAATGAGCCTTCTTATTCTCATTATACGCAGCAATTACCACCCAGTAGGAAACAAACAATATGCACACATGAATTCCAAGGCTGTTTATGATTCACTCATTGGTTGCGCCCTTGCTGATAATATGTACACAGAATAAGATCTGAGATATGGAGATCAGGAGAAGACTCCTTTCATGGTTTGATGTTAGTGACATCAAACGGAGTCTCCTAACATGATTAGAACAGATTAAACCAGAAGTCTAATGTTGTCTACACCGATGAACACATGACTGAAGCTGTGTAACTGTGTCAAGGAAGCTCAAATAATAAAGCCACCCTGTTGCACCCACTATGCTGGACTAAAGAAATGAGCAAATCGAAAGACAATCTGTGCCAGTCAAGTCTTGATTGTGTTACTGTTTTCTTGTTGTCAGCGTTGTGTTGTGTTGAATATTTCATAGGCTGGAGCTGAATACTGCATTGTGGACAGCAGCCCAGTCACAACTGGACCCAGGTGCAGAGGTTTGCCAGGAGTCACTGGAGACCAAGCCAGAGGTCAATAAATGTCACCTGTGTCTTTTAGCCGGGTTAACGATATGCAGAGAACACGGGGCAGCCAGGTTTGTTTACGAAGCAAAGGGAGTTCAGATGACTTCGGTCTCTGCCGATCGTGACTGTCTCCACCTGCCTCGGTGAGTTTGTCAACTCAAAAGATCAGGACATCTCACTTTAAAAGTAGAACACCATTTGTCAGTATAAAAGGAATAGTTCGACCAATCAAATGCCAATTCTCATCTCATTTCAACGGCACATCCTCGGGAAATACATTTTGATCATCATTGACAATTGCTTCAATATCATTCTGTTCAAGACTTTGCATGGCTTCATAATAAGTCATACTGTCTACCTTTATGATGGCTACAATGGCAGACCCTCTATAAATGCAGGTTTCAGGTTTCATTTAAATAACATCAAAAACTAGAGAAGGGTTGAGTAAATGATGTTATTTCTGTTTTCTTAGTTTATTACTTTTGTAGCATTGCACAACTCAAGTTGAATCACGTAAGTCACATGACTGTTTTACCGATGCATTTACTAATGTTTCTGGACCTGGGATCGTTTCTGTCTATGGAGAGTCTCTCATTTGTAATCAAAAATATCTTCATTTGTGTACTGGAGTTGAACGAAGGTATTACATGTTTAGGACAACATGAGAGTTTCATTATGGGGTGAACTAACCCTTTATCTTAAATGAACTTTAACATCAGCATGAGATGGCTTCAGTACTTCAAATACAGTGCACAAGTCATACCGCCAACTTTTATGTCGCCTAAGGGTGAATAAATGATGAGAAAATGTTCATTTTTAGGCAAGGCAAATGCATTTCGCATGACCAAACAGTAGCCAACCGGCCCTCAAAGGAAATGAGAGCATCACTAGCTCACTAGCACACAAGCCGTGCTGTTATGAGTAGTTTAAAGGTCATGTAAGAGCAATGTACCACATTCTTCAAGGAATCTGCGGTGGGTAATGTGTTGAATTATATGTACACCATTCTTTGATTCGCACACAATACTCTGATGGCTGCCTCGTGCGGATTTGTTCTCTGAAATTTGTGTTTATGTAAGAGCAATTCAGACTCGGAGCAAGCCTCCCACACCCTGTTCTAAAAGCAGTAGCTCTACCTGAGAACGGCTGCAGCTCTAGTCAGAAAGGAGTTGCATCTCAAATCCCACATCTTTCCCTCTTCTCCACCAACACCACCCTTTTCCCACAGCCTCCACACACACACAAATCCTCACATGCTCAATTTCACAGACCTGCACAACTGAACGCCTGTCGTTCAGAAAGTCCGACACACTTGCATCTTGCTGCCATGTTATTCACTTAAGACTTGATTAATGTCGAACAAAAAAAAAAAAAAAAAAAATAATAAAACACAACCGTTTAAACGTTTAGGATCAGTACGTTTTTTTAAATGCTTTCCTGTATGCTCACAAAGGCTGCATATATTTGAACAAAAACTGAAATTCTTGTAAATTCTAGTAAAGAATAATTGACTTTGGTCTGCTGAATTCTTAAAAAAAATAACACACACCCGAAAACAATCGCAGTGTTCATCAATCAGATTCAAGCATTCAATGGCCATGTAGTATATTTTATTTTAAACTGTCATGCAGAGTTTTCTGTGTCACATGACATTTTGATATGCAGCTCTTTTTTTTTTCTCTCAATGAAATAAATTAATAAATTAAAGTATGCCTTTCAATCACTCTCATGGTACTTTGATCAGTATTTCCTGGGCAGAACATGTTCCTGGGAAGTGGCATGTCTGGTCACTTTCTTTGCAAGTATGCTTCATGGTTATGTCTAAGAAGTGGAGAAAGAAATCTCATACGTATCATTATATTGGATCTGTCTTAAAGTATCAGTAGAATATAAATACCTGCTGTTCAATAAGCGCCACCTGCTGTCAAAGAGTTACAGATGCGTCTCGCTCAGCCCATCTGCGGTTTCATTCAAATGGGTTTTATTTAGTGTTTAACAAAGCTTAACAATGTTGTTTTTGCTTCAAATTTTGAAATTAATTAAAATCTTTGTTAGGATCATACTTAAAATGCAGCGGTTGCCTAAAGAGCACAGGCAAAACCTTTGTTTGTGTGAAGATAACTCTTTTATTTGTATTATTTATCTATTTGACTGCCTCCATAACTATTCACTTTGGCTGTGACATCGAAGTAAATCCTTCTTTAGATAATGTTGTTTAAATAAATAATTTGTGCACATCAGAAAAATGATCCTGAACCCAAACTCACAGTCATTCACTCTAATGGTCTAATTTCTAACGCTTAATCAGCTGCCCAGGTAATCTAAAGCCAGTATCAAACTCTTTGCAGCCCATTTTACTTCTGTATTATGAAGTATTGATTAGTATCCGTCTGCAACACTGCTGAAACCCTCTGGCCGAAATTTAAGCACCCTTGGCGACGTCAGCTAAAAATGAAAATCTTTTCAGAAGCAGGGCAACTAAAAACGTTTTGATGAAAGATGATGAACACAAAAATGTCCTTTACAATTAAAAAGGTAAACTATAATTGAATGAATGGATATCTGTCTTGAGTACTGCTTTACAAAAAGTAAACCGCTCTAGGTTTCAGAGCCTTTTTATGCAAACAGGTGCAGTCCGCACCACCAGCACAACACAAATTATCATGGAGACGAATAACGTTTATTCATGCTAGAGCCCAGCCAGAATGATCAAATCTATTCCTAGAGCGCAATCTACACGTTCTTAAAGCGCAAACACGCTAGCCGTAATTAAAAGCTATCAGCACCACACAGAGAGCAGAACATACAGCCATCCATCCTCAGTTCAGAAGCAGGAAAATAAAAACCTTATCAGAGGGAAGAGTTACACACACTCTGCTCAAGACTTAAATAGAAATGCACATGTGAGACGGAGCGTTTATAGTGCTATTGTGTGGCTTTGTAGAAGCGAAAGCTGCTGTTTGTTCGTCACCGACATTCATCAGGCATTATTTCATGTGGGAGTGAGTCTGAACTGAAGGTAGTATCAGTTATAGTGAGATCCAGAAGTGCAATAAAATCTCTCAACACGCCTACTGCGCTGTCTTAAATCTCTCAACACTTCGAGTTCAGAACTTAGGATTAGAATTCGCCATTTAAGTGCATTTGGTGAAAGTCATTTTATAAACATAGATATTAATACCAAAGGTTCCCCTAGAAACTATGGTCTTGGAAACAGATTTATTATGTTGTGCTAACCAAAACTTTTAGACCACAGGAATCTTTAAAAGCAACAGTTAGTTTTAATAATGCAAATGGTCACAGAGCTTCAAAAGCACAAATTATCTTCATGCATTAATTCCAACGCTAATGTATATATGTATATTTTTTAAGCACCAAAGCTGCGAGATACATGTGAAATTGGGTTGCAAATGCATTTCATGTAGCCTTGCATTATATTTGCATATTCCGTCCAAATATATTTGTTTTGTAGAACGACGGAAAGATATAAATAAAGAGGTTTGCAGCCCATTTTGCATCACCTAGCTTAATAGGATCTCCTCCACAAAACCATAAGCCTGTTTAACTCATTAATCATTAATTGAATCCCGGCACCATTTTATCTGTCCACACAGCTAAACTGAAGCATCTCCACAGAGAGAGCACGGATAAGACGAGGCTACAGATGTCCAGCGACTTCAATCTACGATATATGGCAGCGTTCCCAATTCTACACCCACCGGTACAATGTCTTTGTCTGTCGTCCTGTGGAGAGCGACCAGAGTAATACTGCACGATGTGGACAGGGAAAGATGCTGGTTAATTGAAAGCCAGTCCTCTCTCTTTACAATGGCCCTGTCTGCTTCGATTCATCTGGGCAGAATGAGATTGTGATTGGAACTGACTATAGAAAATTACACTAGGTGAGACAAAGGTGCCGGTCTGCCACAGTGAATCCCGGAAAACAGGGCTGGAAGGACTTTTGTCCCTTTGGGAGCACAGAGTAAAAGCTAATCATACTGAAACACACATTTATTTTTCCAGGGATGAAAAAGTGTGGCATGAACACCCTTCACCTGCAGTTCTTTACCTTTAAAAGTAAAGGTTCCGAAAAGAAGTTTGTGCAGCAAAGCTGCAGAACCATTTTTTTGGTTAAAAAAATAAGCTCATTACTGCCCCAGAGTTAAAAAGCTGAGTTTTAACGTTTTTGGATCCATTCATCCGATCTGGCTGAATGCATTCAAAAACTGTAGTTTTTGGGGGAGTTTTAATTTTCAAAAATAACACTTACTGCCCCGTTATCTCTCTAGTTGTGGCAACAACTTCTTATTTAAATGTATAATTTAACAGTACACTTAAAGTGATCAAGGATGCATCAAATTGATTAAGTGACAGTAAACTAATTTATCATGTTGCAAAGGATTACTATGCAATAAATGGTGTTCTTCTTAACTTAAAATCATGAAAAGATGTATATTATCCACAAAATATGTCCTAAGCATTATTCACCAGTGCACATTATTCCAACAACAACAAAAAAAGTTTGTCTTTGGAATATTTGACCAAAACGTCTCTTTAACAAAACACTGATGTCATTAAAGAACCTTTACTTTAGTGTAGTAGCCAGAAGCTTGTTTTCTGTTCATAGCATGTTCATTACATTGCATCAAAAGTGGTCTGTGATGTAACTTCCTGTGCTGAAGTTTCAACAGCTCTAGGGAGTTAATATGGCACATCATTGAAACTCACCCTGACAAGAGAGCAGTGCTTCCCGGGCTGTGTCTTCCTCTGGGTATCAGAGCACCGTTCTCAAACACACATAAACAAACCCTCAAAGAAACTCCAAGACACGGCCCACAGTCTTTCATCACATATACATGAACTCTCTGTATGTTTAAAAGCGCACATTCATAGTAGCATTCGGTGCGGCTCGATTCAGTCGCTCCGAGCATCGTTAGAAAAGATCAGCTCAAAGCGATGCTCTAGTTTATCCACACAGACCCACATCCTCCGGCAGTAGATCAGATGCTGACCTCGCAGCAGTCAATATGGGATGGGGGGCTTCTAAGAGGATCTTGGGGGAAGATCACTCTACGACCTCAATCTCAAGGCAACAGAAGGCGCTGGTCTCAAATACTGCTTGCCTCAGAGAATTTAAAACAATGGAAAGAAGGTCCACAAAGGAAGTTCTCATTTTAAAGGCCAGGTTCACCATTTATGTTATGTTTACTCATTCTTATGTCAATACTTCGGTCTCTTCTCTATCTTGCTACCTCATCTAGCTAGTAAATCTGACTCTTGTCAAATTGCTTTTGAAACTTTTCAACATAATTCTAAATCAGTATGCTTTTTTCGGTTAAATGTAAACACGGAGACTTGGGGAACAGCTTATGGAAGGGTTAAAAAAGTTGTGCAAAAACTTCCTCTTTTGTTTTTTAATGTGTTCCAACATAATGAGACAAAATGAAGCTTCAAGACAGTGACATTGCATGAAGAAACCTATAATGAGTGCATAAATGAATAAATGAAATGATCAAGGTCGAGCTAACTCTGTCGCTTGACATCAATTGGAGCCTCTGACAACAATCATTTCGCAATCCTGATTTTAAATAGGAAGGAAATATCACACGCCTCCATTAAGAGCTCCTATTAGAATTTTTCTGCAAATGAACATGACAGCTGAAAGCAATCTGGCAGCGTTTCTAGCAGTCATTATGTAAATTAACAAATACTTCCAGGTTTGTTGTTAACGAATGCAGAAAATGCTACGATTGAAATATAGAAAATACAACAGAAAAAAAACTCCTAATGGAAATTTCAAAAAGGCGTATTACATAATGCAATTATATAATACTATGAAGACCTAAGAGAACGATTCTGAGAAAAACACGCAAGTAGTACATTTTGATACAAAGCTCTGGGATTTTCAAGGAAAAGCAATGCAGGAATATGAATCTGGTTTGCCAGTGGCAGTGCCAGTACTGGGTTAAATGTTTGAGTAAAAGAGCATTCATTATTCTTCAACCGTCAAAGCTGCGATTTGCGGAAAGATTTGAAGCATAACTGTCAAACTGAAATGCATAGATGCACCAGCATATTCGGATTATTATGCTATTGAACCTGATAGGATGTTTCAACACTGTCTTTAAAAATATATTCAAAATTATGTTAACGCTTATATTTATTGTGCACAAATCATACTTTAGGATAACCAATCTAATAAGATACACATTATCAGGCATTACCGCACAAGCTTGACAGTCACAAAATAACTCTTCTATCCTTATATCAATTCTCCTACCTATACTTCATGCCAGTTCTAATGCTTTGGTCACTTGAAGAAGGGACGCTCTGGACGGAAAGCTGCCCGAGGCTCCTGGCCACGATGGCCACGGCTTTGAACTTGCTTCGGGTACCAGTGCTGGGACTGTTGGCGTTTTGTCGATTGAGCCTGTCATCCGTGCTACGGCTCATGGACCGGTGGTCCGTGCAAACAAACGACACCTGCATCCTGTCTCGGAGGATGCACGGCTATCACAGGGCAAATTCAGGGAAAGACTACAAAGTGTCTCCAAGAAACAAAGCCAAGTCAGACAGATCCTCCGGAGAGCAAATTTAAAAGTCCCTTGGTCCTGCTAGACAGTGGAAAGCGCTGGGACTCCTGCTCGGAGAATATCAAACTGAAGCTCGACTAGACAAGCAAAGAGCTCATAAAGCGATGCCCACGAATCATTTCAGTGAAGTTCACAGCTCGTTTATCACATAGCCCGCTGCTCAAGACCACCTGAACGGCTTCCATCTCACATAAGAAAGGTCTTAATTTATTTCCTTTCTCAGGTTCAGTGCTTTTTCCTTGCATTCAAATCCTCCGATCAGAAACGCTGCTTATCCAAACACGCTAACTGGTTTCTTTGTAATCTCAGCTCACTGCTTCGGATCACTCGGGAACGCCAATACGTGAGGCAGACTTCAAACAGGAAGTGACAAACTGAAGAAATGGATGAGATGTCTTCTCATGTCTCGTCCTGTGAGCACTGTATCTGACAGCTACTGAGACACCTCATATGCACCGGTGCTCCTCCTCCTCCTCCTCCTCAGCGGAGATTAAACTTACGAGTGCATTCAGAGCGCAAGACACAAAGAGGCAGAGCATGAGTGAACGAGTATGAGAGGGTGGGAGGAGCAAACGGCTGAAAGAGAGAGTACAGAAACACGGAATGTGATCGAGAGACAGGGAGTGAGGGAGGGTTTGGTCTGGACTGATATTTCTTTAAGGTGTGTATTAATATTTGTTCCACTTTTCATTGCATACAGCTAAGCTGCAAATGTTCTGAAATAGAAGTGAAAATCATATAAATGATGTGCACTACTTAAAAAGTTTGGGGTTGGTACAATTTTTTTTTATTAGTATAAAATTGTATTCTTTTTATAAGAATAAATAAATAAATATTTAAAAAATACATAAATATATTATATTTATTTTATTTTGTAAGAAGTAATCAAGGCTGCATTTATTATTTATTTTTCAAATTATTTGTATGTTAACATTTTTTTTAAATGTAATTTACTTCTATGAATTTTCAGCATCATAACTCCTTAGAAATCAGTCAATATACACATTTTAGATGATACGGTATATTTGTGGAAACCTTGATACATTAGTTTTCTTTTCTGAATATAAAGTCTCAAACTATTGGGTTTTTCTAAAGATTCTTTAACAGCATAAAAGCTTTTATCACTTTTGACAATTTCTAGCATTAAACCCTTGCTAATAAAAGTATACATTTCTATAAAAAAAGGTTTTCAAGAAGCACTGCTATGAGATCTGTAGTTGTTAAGTAAAACATTCTTCTGTAAAAGTCAAAGTGATTTCAACAACATTAAAAAAGAAAAAACAATTACAATACCCACATGGAGAGATCCATCAATTAGAATTGTCAAGAAAACCTCAATTTGAGCGAAAGAGCTCAGAAGTCAGCAGCCACTTCCATAAAGCATTGCAAATAATATATTTAGTGCATATATTTTTTTAACAATAATAAATTTACTTTTAGTCAAATTTTTTCTTCTGCAGTGGCATTTTTGATCAATTCTATAAGATATATTACATACTCAGAATTCCACATGTGTCTTTTGCTGAGGTTGAAGTATTTTAATAGTGGCTACTGCATTATTAGTTCTTCACTCGGACTTCAAGCCGTTGAGTATTATCAAGAGAATAAAAGAGCAGAGTGCTGGTGCAGGCAAAAACTATTTGGCCCAGTGCACGCCAGGATCTTTCATACATGCATGCAGTGCAGGCATGTGTAAAATATTCATTATGCAACTTGATCTGTCTGAATGTGTATCAAAGCCAGGGGAGGCTGGAGCACATTACACTGCAACCGCTAAATTGTTATAGCTCACATGCCTGCCTGCCTTCCTGTCAGCTGTTAGATGCACACAGGAGAATGTGTTAGCCAAACTATTACCTTCAATTCACGACAGCTCTCTTAACCCTTTAATATGTGCTGACGATTTCGCCAAACTTTCTTAAATGTGGCTCAGTTGACCAATTATGTCAGTATCTATAGAGTATGTGATGTGGTAAAGACAGGAAGCTCACAGCGGAAACCAATTAGCGGTGTTATGGAAATCAATGCAGGCAGGAACGACATGGGGAAGCTGGAAAACAATATTGGCAGAGCAAGGAAATTTAGTGGTAATTGGGAGTGGGCACAGGACTAGACAAAGAACATGCTGATGCTGCACACTTCTACAGAAAGAAATTAATGTAACGTATCTGTCGATCTGCTAACTTTCAGCCAACATGAGTTAACAGAAAGAAAAAAAAAAACCTCTAGCCACATAAAGACTGTACTCTATACAAATGCATTTTTATATTGTAATAAAAACATAAGTGCCAGGGAGTGACTTCAGGGGAGAGGTTCATTATTATTTAACACTGCATTTCTTAAAAGGGGTCATCTGGAGCCGCACGCACTTTTGCAAGCTGTTTGGACTGAAATGTGTGTTGGGAGTGTGTGTACACAACCACCCTTCAATGATAAAGATCAACCAGTAGTTTTGTTTTAATGTAATAAATATAAGTTGCCCCTTCTGAAATCAAGCCACTCTCAAATGCATGTTGGTGTGGCGTCACACAGACAGAGGCCACTCCCACAATAGTTGATTGACAGCAGCGAGTCACACAGACTGCGCTGTTGTCTTACCTCAGACCCGCCCTGAGTGAACAGTCATCAGACCGAGACGCAGAGACAAGCAAGACTCATAAGAGAATGAGGCGTTTTGTTGTTGAATGTATTAATGAACATAGCAGTAGTCATTTACTCCCAACATCTGAGTGACTGAAGACTCTCGGAGGATTAACGTTACGTTTGATTCTGAAGGGAAACGCGCCCTTGATCAACCGAAATGCATTTATGTTGGCATGAATCATTCATGATCCAGCCTTTGGATGATCCAGAAGAGGACTGGGAGAATGTCATGTGGTCAGATGAAACCAAAATAGAAGTTTTTGGTAAAAACTCAACTTGTGGTGTTTGGAGGAGAAAGAATGCGGAGTTGCATCCAAAGAACACCATACCCACTGTGAAGCATGAGGGTGGAAACATCATGCTTTGGGGCTGTTTTTCTGCGAAGGGACCAGGACGACTGATCAGTGTAAACAAAAGAATGAATGGAGCCATGTATCGTGAGATTTTGAGTGAAAACCTCCTTCAATCAGGAAGAGCATTGAAGATGAAACATGGCTGGGTCTTTCAGCATGACAGTGATCTCAAACATATACAGAGGAAGTACATCCCATGGGTGTTGGGTGGTCAGGTCTCCAGATCTCAACCCCACAGAAAATCTTTGGAGGGAGTTGAAAGTCTGTGTTGTCTGTGAACACCTTGTGTAGACTTACAGAAAACATATGACCTCTGTCAGATGAAATGTTACTGACCAAATACTTACTTTACACCTTAATTTGAAAACAAATTCTTGAAAAATGTGATTTTTCCGGAATTTCTTTTTCTCATTTAGTCTCTCACAGTTGAGACATACCTATGATGAAAGTTACATTATCTTTTGAGTGTGAAAACTTGCACAATTGGTGGCTGACTAAATACTTTTTTGGCCCACTGTATATTCTGTTTTGGATGCCAGTAATTGTGTCATCATGTGGAGGGACTGTTTCATTTAAAAGTGTTTAGAGCTGACGTCTATGCTGATTATACTGTATCCATGGCTTTTCATGTCTCCAGTTAAACTGTGAAGGTTGGGGTGAGTGGGCAGCCGACAGTGGGAGGCTCACATGCCACACTTGTTCAAACTCAGCCACCAATCCCATCACCCGTACGCAACCCTGGACAACCCAAAACTCAAGCGGAGCGAGAGGTTTTGTCTGTGTCAGCTCCACTTAAGATCAAACAGCAGGGTCACCAAACTTGTGCAGACAAAATGCACAAAGTGATTTTTAAACTCAAACCAGTGTTGCTCTTACAAGGGGAGCGTACCCCAAGTCAGTGGTTTTCAATCTTGTTCCTCTGGACCCAATGTTCTGCACAATTTGCATGTCTCCCTTATCTTAAAACACTCATTTTAGTTTATGAAGGTCTTTCCTAATGAGCCAGTGATCTAAACCAGGAGTGTGTGTAAATCAGGTGTCTCTGTAGTCTCTCATTGTTCTAAAGCCTTAAAGATTTAAAAATTGTATGTGTGACCAGCTTCAGCATGCATATTTACTATTGACTTGAGCCATTTTTGCCTTTATTACAATATAAACAGTATTTCAGACAGGAAGCAAGGTGGGAGACACCTCAATCGGAACAGTGATATACATCAGCACTCTGCCCACTAGGCTTTTGGCAAAGAAGTATATTTACTTTTTATTTACTAGTTAATTTTTTAAATGACAAGTGGCTTAAAAAAACTTGATGGACCATCTGCCAGTGGACCTGACATACCAGATAAGCTAAGAAAAAGGACCAAAAAACTAAATACATGGTGCGTGGGGGTTTCAACAAGGCTGGTTTGTGATATTAGGGGAATCCAGTACAGCCACTGCAATAAGACATTTATTTCCTGAACCTGAGGATTTAAATGAGCATTATATCTGAGATACACACATGTGAAAGCCGATGCGGGGATCAGCCATGCTTCAGAGCACCAGGAGCCGTGACAATACAAGACGTAGCATATCAGGCCGAACAAGTCAAGGGGCCTGGTTCGCTCACATTGTGTATCAGCACGTACAGTATCACGGTGAAACCCACACCACTGTCACACAACCCTCCGCAGATGAGCAGAGCCATCTGGGAAGCGGCTCGCTTTAAGTACTTGTATTTTGACCTGTATGTGTGGGTTCTCGTTGCCAAGTAAGAAACGATTCATAACCATCATGCCTCAGTAAGCACATCGATTCATCGGGCTGGCTGATATTGGTTCATGATTTGGTAAAATGTGATAGAGGGAGATCCATGAAAGCGCGTGACGTGCAGAAAACAAGTCGGCAAAGAAACGAGGCCGAGAGCTTGATCAATACAAGATGGAACTGATGTATAGTGCCATTTCACCGATTTAGAAACCTATAAGTCTTCTTCCCACACTGACTGGTCACAGTTCTTGTGAATTTGAGAAGGCGGATGTGCAATCTCTATGGCAACTGAAGTTTTCATACACACAGTGTCCAAAGATGAGTTTCTGGGCCAGATTCTCTGGTTATTCTCAATCTAGTTGTGCGTGAAAAGGCCATAGCTCAGAAACACAACAGTTTTGTCTTGTTGCAAGGTTAGCATGTTTTCCAGAGTGTCTTCACATCCTTTAAAAAAAGACACGTTTACTGAGAAGGGGAATAACATTTTAAAAATAAATAAATAAATACATTTTCAGAGAAATAAGAAAATGGATGAACAGGCAAAAACTCCACAAAACTGAAAATTGAAAGCTTTTATAGCTGCATTATCATTAAGTGTCTGCTGGTGTAATTGTCATAATGATGGCTGATATATTACAGTTATCAGAGTCTAGATTTTGACAACATAGATATGAACAACATCCTTTAGAATGAGCAAAAACATCCTTTAAATGTCTGGCAAATACATAAGTGTGACCCTGGACCACAAAATCAGTAAAAAAGATGAATAAATAAGCTTTTCATTAATGTATGGGTATGATAGGACAATTAATGTGTTGTTATGATGGGACAATATTTGGCTGAGATGCAACTATTTGAAAATCTGGAATCTGAGGCATCAATGAAACATTATTTTTTAATATATCTATGGTGAGTCCTTTACAAAATATCTTCATGGAACAAGATCTTTATTTAATATCCTAATGGTTTTTGGAATAGAAGAAAACCAATACTTTTGACCCATACAATGTATTTTTGGCTATAGCTACAAATGTACCCCAGCGACTTAAGACTGGTTTAGTGGACAAGGGTCACAAATGTAAATGTACCATCCTGTCCAACTGCCAATCCATATTACCCATTTCTGGACCAATCAGTATCTGTTGACACACCATAAAACCCCAAGACATCAAACGTGCAATCAATGCTCTGAAGATGAGAGCAGTTACAATCAAACTACTGCTTCTGTGGAAGACATTAATACAGCGACCGATAATGATTTTCATCTTCACGGTTGGCTAAACAGTCTCCAGTGAACCTCTAAATGGCAGAAAACAAATTGCTTTCTGATTAGGGCCAAAAAGAAGCAGCTGAGCAAAACTTAGAGAAGGCAGGAAAAAAGACAAAGCCCATTAAGGAAAAAGTGAAATGGAGTAGAAATCAAGGATCTGTGTGTGATTTTGTGGAACCTGCCAGTAATTGGATGCTTTGGTGCGACAGCGACATATTCCCTGATGGAGTATTCCAATATCCCACAAATACTTGATTCTCCGGAGAGACCTGGAGATGCAGGCTTGCCAGTTGTTGGCAAGCAATACCACATATCAAAACACACTAAAGAACACACACGCTGACTCTTGTGAACTGAAAACGCTATTATGCAAATCATGCTAATCGTGCCTAACTAACAGCTGCTACACGCACAGCTGTGCTGCACGCCCCTGTGATGGAGAGAACACATTAAAAGCAGCTTATCTGTGCACAGGAAGACCAGAGCTCAATGATAAGGACAGCAACCAGTGTGTGTTTCAGAACCACGTGACAAATGCTGATTATATTTCCTGTAAAGTGAAACGTATGATTTCGGTCATGCACTGAACGTTGCTGTTGTGAATTCTGCTGACACCAATATGTCACCAAGGTAGTGTTATTGAGCTGCTAATAGATAAAGCTTTATCTACTAGGTATTTTACGGTAAAAGTGCATTCACACATAATGAAATATTAATAAAGTAAAAAATATGCCTATTTGTTTATTTAGTCAAAACATAAGTAAAATATTGAAGGGTCATGTGAGATGTGTGACAAAAACAAAATTAAAAACCGTCAAATTCAATGCATTATATATAAACATTACGTTTACTATGGCAGACAAACAGATGACTTGATTTGAATTATAGATGATGTGGTTGATTTGTGGTCTAAACACAAAAAGTGTGTCACGTAGACCCTTTCACTTTTCAGCGTGCAAACACAGACAAAAGAGGTAAAACTGCAAACTCCATTCTCTCACGTCACCATCTCAGCGGCTTCCTGCTTTAATTAAGAGCTCAACTCCAGCTTATCTTAAAACAGTCTACTGAGTTCCCTCAAACACTGCACTGACGACACAATATCCTGGTGTGAAAGAGACCGTTACGGCTATTATTGCTCGGTGAAAATCACACCATAAGAAGCTCATATTCAGAGCGATCGAGGGAATATGACTCCCTACGCACTTCTGAAAAGTGAAGATGGGATTAACAGGGACATTAGCAGCATCAAGTATACAACCAAGCATTAACATCCACAAATTAAGTGTCATTTTCACAGGTGGCCCATAATGGCTCGCCGAAAGACCTGATCCATCATTATTAAACCCGCTGACATTGCTAGACTGACATGTCCAGGAAGTGTACGATGATTGAAAGCCTGCGATGTGGGGCTGAATCTCCTACGCAACACTTTTTATGTCCTCCCGGAGAGGCATAGGTTTTGCAATTTTGCCGGAAGGCTTCACTCAAATCACCTTACAGGTAGAGAGTCTGACAGCAGCCAGCCGAATCCTGCCCACATAACCGGACCCTAAGCAGTCAACTCTTAAACTGACATGAATTTCTGTGCTCAGCAGAATCTTCCTGAGATCCACACACACATAGGTAGAGGTCTCGGACTCTCATTCTATCTAAATGTGGAATTGATCGCTTTGCGAATCAGTTGTTTTTGTTTTATAACAAGGCACTCGGGGATCGCCGCGGCGAACATTGCTGTGAAGAGACAATCAACGCCCAATCTCAGAATCCACTAAAGCACGCATGAGGAAAATGGCATATCAGAGGTATAACTGGACAGAATTTCCTCTGGGTTTGTTTGTGAACACTGAAACACATCAGTGCGCTTGTTTTATTCAGAACAATGTTTCTGGCTGTCTCAATATCTGAAAACATTCAATTCTAGGAAAGCTAATCATTACTAGCATTACATCACTAATCAATCACACATAAGAGCTGTGTAAACTCTTAAAGGGATAGTTCACCCAAAAATGTAACTTCCGTCATCTTTCTTTTGCTAAAAACACAAAAAAGGGTTACACTTTATTTTAAGGTGTCCTTGTTACGATTGAGTAATAATTATTAACTAATATGTACATACTATAGGGTCAGGGTTCGGATTAAGGTTACTTGCATGTAATTATGCATCATTTATTGTTAAAATAATAAAAAAAAGCACAATTTACACCTTAAAATAAATTCGTACACAAAAAAAGACATTTTGAAGAATGTCGGGACCAAGCATTTGATAGTAGACATTGACTTCCACAGTATTAATTAATTCATGTTTTATGCACACTATGGGAGTCAATGGCTATCGTCAACTGTTTGATTACCCACAATCTTTAAAATATCTTCTCTTATGTTCCTTAGAATAAAAAATTAACAATACAGGTTAAAAAATTAAAATTTTAATTTCTAAATGAAATTAAAATATATATATATATATATATATATAAATGCATTATAAACAAAGCAAAACAAACAAACATCAGAATGTCACTTGTTCTGCACTGTGCTATGGAAATGAATGTTAAATTATGCATACATTTTATCAAGCTCAAAACCCTGTACCTGCTGCTTAAAAAAAGTAATACAAATTCACTGGTGAAAAAAAAGTGCTAATAAAAAAAATATTGTAAACCATAAAAATTAGGGTTAAGGAATGAAAACATATCTCAGTTATTATACTATTAACTATAATTAGTTTGTTATTATTTAATTTACTGCACTCCTACTTTAAAATTAAACCGTTAAAATTGAGAAAACACCACTCACATTTTCAGAAAATAGTAATACCTAGATTAATTGAGCAACATGGTCAAAATAAACGTTTGGCAAATATGTACTGCGAGCAGTTACATAGTTTTTCCCCAGATAAAAGAGCTGACTCATAATATGTAGTGCCAGGTTACTAAAAGTACAAACCTACTGTAAGTCAGTTTGGATAAGAAATTGTTTGCTAAATGAGGCACAGTGTAACAGTCACATAGATGACAACAATACAAGTGATGTATCAGCCCCTCAGGGCTCCTGTGTGTTCTTCAGAGGAACTCAAAACCTGTCCACTGATGTTCCCCTCGATAAGCAAGATGTCAGGTTATCTGAGGATCATAACAGTGATGACAGATCTGGGGGAAGCCCTCTTACATAATGCTGCCATATTCATGTAGAATGAGGAAGTGATTTGAAAAGCTCTGACGCTGCTGTCCTCATGTATAAAGGTTGTGTGGAAGCGGTGTTATTCCTCTCACTAAAAACTTTTCGTGATGATCTAATAAATGACTAGAGAGGCAGAAAAAACAAAAAGGGAGTAAATAGTTTTATGAAATGCTGGCCTCTTTGCAGCTATACGAGCTTTCCTTAGACAGAGATGAAGATGTGGACTAGACCTTTTTCAAGAGTAGCAGCAGCGCAACATCAATCATCATACATGTGAACATACGTCACAATATCCTACAGAAGGGTATTATAACAATATTATGTCTGACTTCATAGGCATCATCACTGAGGAATGTGCACGGCCATTACAAAGAGTTTTTAATGATTTTGGAACAAAACAAAACACACAAAAAAGTCTCTTATTCTCCCAAAATCTATTTGTCCAAAATACTGTAAAAACTGAAAAACAGAGATTTGTTTTTTTAAGTAATTTTAAATATGATTTATTGTAATATATTTATAAGATGTCACATATTAAGCTGATTTTTTTAGCATCCTAACTTCAGTCTTGTATGTATGTAAACCAGTGCTGTCAAACGAATTCGTCGCCATTACATAATATATGTATGGGTCAAAGACGTTAAGATGTCCGCAATTAAAAGAAATTCACAAAAGGGATTTTATGTCTACAGAAAGCACATTAAATGTAAGTAAAGCGTCTACTTTTAAAGTTTTAAATAAGCTTTTGGAGAATAAAATGTCAAGATTTTGAATAAATCAAAAATACTAATTAGTATTTGGGGTGAAAGTAATTCATCTTTTAATGTGTCAAACTGATTTTTGTTGTAAATATGCCTGAAAAGACTGTTACACTGCATGCCATTTTAATGAGATTTTTTTTTAATTGCAAAGAAAAGAAAACTTAAATGAAAAACAACAACGATTTAAATCAGAATTACACTTTTTTGTCTTTGACCCGTGTTTACGGTCTATATTTTCTATATAAATACACACACATGCATGTTAGTGCTGCACGATTAATCATATCGCAATCGCGACATCAGGCTATGCGATTACATTATAGCAAATTTTTTAAATTTTATTAAATAAACCAATGCATTCATGGACGCAACAAGACATTCATTCTTGCGTTCACACCAGATGCGAATGAAGCTTTAAAGCGCGAATGATTTATATGCTAATACGTTATGTAAACTCAATAAAAAGACGCAATTAGACATCCTGCAGCGCAATTTAAACACGACCGTTTTACACCGCACGCATAAGCAGCGCACGCCGATTGTGCTCTCATACTGGCAGCGTTTGTCGCACGTGGCTTGTACTGCAGAAGGCTATAGACAGGCATCTTTCTGTCATATTTCAAAAATAAATAAAAATACGCTATACTTATACATTAATATAAAAATAAAAATATACACACACACATTTATTTACATGTAAAGTACACCGTACAGGAATATTACGTGAACAAAAACTTGCGAATAAACAGGTTAATCAT
Source organism: Enteromius anoplus (assembly GCA_032359395.1). Classification (NCBI taxonomy): domain Eukaryota; kingdom Metazoa; phylum Chordata; class Actinopteri; order Cypriniformes; family Cyprinidae; genus Enteromius; species Enteromius anoplus. The sequence continues at coordinate 4,421,985 of JAUMHG010000051.1, forward strand.
TTGACAGCACATATATATTATCAGAACAGCATTTCTGTAAAACATTTTATAACTAATAAATGTCTTTCATCAGTATCCTTACTCAATAAAAGTTTTAATGAACAAATGCCATCTTCCACGACCAAACACAAGCTAAGAATTCAGTGCAACACAATCTCTATCATTTATATTGCATGAAGAGTCTCTTCACAAAAACAGAAGCAATGGCAGCAATAGCGAGCCAAAAACAGCAGAGAAAAGAGCCCTTTACTACTGAAAACAATCCATTTTGGTGCTTGAACAATGTTTAGCAAAGGAACACTAGAAAAAGAAGCCTTTTAAATGGAGAAGAAAGCAAGCTACACTAATTAAAAAGAAGAAGAAGAAGACGACGATGACTACAGGACACAAAGCAGAACTCATCAATTCCAGTTCAATTATTTTGCTGGCTCAGATAATACAGAATCAAGAGTAAAAACAAAGCACATGCACTCATTAAAAAGCAGCCAGAGTGCATAATGATCGATAGGGCCACTAATACAGTAGCAAAGCGCAAACACAGCGTTTCTCACCAACATCCACACAGCAACTGCATAACAACACAATTATATAAATCCGCACAAATGTGATCCTCACACAAGTCGTCAGCCTTTCACACACACACACACAACACCATCTGGTGGCTGGCAAAAGAAGCGCACAACAGCTTCACAAACACTATTTGAATTATAGCTTATGTTGATGAACAACAGGCTGTTCCAGAAAACATTACAGAGCATGTCAAGAAGTGATTGACTTCATTTCTCAAAAGAGCATGTCAATATTTAATAGCCGATTTTTATTATTCAATCACTCTGAAAAATGTGACCTGCTCTGCTTCACGGACGTCACACTAACGCCACATGGCATCCATCAACGTCCTGAAGTGATGGATGAGAGAAAGCTGATCTCGTCTGAAAGAGTCTGACATCATGGCTTCAGTCTCCAAAGAACTGGATCTCCACCTCTTGTTCAAATCTGGTAATTGCAACCATGCAGTGCTGTCCCACACAGACTCATTTCATTTGTGAATGATTTCAGAAGGTCATTACGCGGAGTCATAATGGATGTGAGAATGGCTGGGAAACTGTAAAACTCTGACCACAAGACTGTATCTGTGGCTGTGAACTATTCACTACGGTGTAACTGAAACAGAAAATACCAATATGCACACAGGAATGTTGCTACGTTGCACAAATTGGATAATGCATTGTTGTAAATTTCAATTTAAGATGAGATTTGCGAAGGAAACGGCAGAGCCTCCGAGACAGCAAAGGAATAGTGTTGATAAACTAGGTTTGGCTAAGCTATGTCAATTAAATATCACACATGATCTTTCCAGTGCAAAGGCAACTATAAATGGTTAAACAGATGTAACAAAGAAAAGACACAATTACAATAGCTGCTGTTCTATTAATGCAATTAATGCATGAAATTTGTTTTAAAAAAAATAGGATTAACTAATTAAAAAAAGAAGAATGAGTTCTAAGAGGGCGTTTGATGGAAATTTCTATTGAACACACTTTAAATGTCTGGAAATTAGTTTGGAGCACAACAGCTGATAGTTTGGTGGTTTTTAAACCGGTGTAAGGAAATCGCTTTTGTGGGTCAAACTTAATTCTGCTGAGTGCTGCCCTAACGGATCCATGTCAAGGACGGGAGAGTGTGCTCTAACTATCACCTTTAACAGTCAGCTTATACACATTCAACTCCAACACAACAATCAGACAATCCATCTGCACCAGTCTTTAAAGGTCCCACATTGTACACCTTTTTGGGGTATTATTTAAAGGTGCCATAAAATGGAAAACTGAATTGACCTTGGCATGGTTGAATAATAACAGTTCAGTACATGGACATAACATACTGTGAGTCTCA
>JAUMHG010000051.1:4500224-4511991 GCA_032359395.1 Enteromius anoplus
GTTGAGATAGTGGAAATACTCTGCCGCGTGGTGGTGTGCTGCCTGGAATCAAGTCGATGGCACAGTCGGTTGGCCGGCGAGGTGGCAGTTGGGTAGCTTTCTTTTGGCTGAAGGCTATTTTTAAGTCATGATACTGTGTTGACAGAGTGGTGACGTCGATGGCTTCCTCAGGTGAGTGTTGAACACTGGGAAGTGAGCGTTTGGCCTGGATGAGACAGGATGTATGGCAGTGTTCCGACCACCGGGTGATTTGATGTTCTCTCCATGAGATGAGTCGATAAAAGCCTGGGTCTGGGTTGTAATGTCATCATAACTCACACTGACATCAATTTTCATGGCTGAAGTGACAGAAATGGCACTCCCCCGAAAGGTTCCAGAACGAGGTGGTCGTGTAGGACAATTGGCCCGGATGTGTCCGGCGACTCCACAGTAGAGACAAAGATTGTTCAGTAATCTTCTTTCTCGTTCCTCTGAAGTGAGATGCTTGGCCCCGATTTGCATAGGCACAGCTGGTGTGGTGTTAAATCTGGATGATGGCTGTTGCATGGGTGTGCGTCGAGCTTTCCTGGAACGCATCAATGAATCAGTCCGGATGGATATACTCCTCCAGAGTCTTATCTCGATCTCTGCTGCCCAGTTCAGCCTGCAGTTCCTCTTAGCCCTCTGCGATATACAGTCATGAGCGGATCACTGTCCCACCCTGTCTGAGCGGCAAGGGTTCTGAATGTCATAGTATATTCAGCTGCTGACGAGGTGCCCTGCTTGAGTGTCATAATTTCATCCTTAGCATCTTTGCCATCAGCTGAATGATCGGAAACTTCCCGAAATTGACGTAGGAAACTGGCGTAAGAAGGGAAATTCATGCGGCGGCCTCTCCATAGCGCCGTAACCCAGTCTAATGCTTTTCCCGAAAGCAGCGAGCAGATCAAAGACACTTTACTGTCATCTAGTGTGAAGCAGCTAGGCTGCTGATTCATATACAGCTCACATTGCAACAAAAACCCTTCACACTTGCCTGGGGTGCCGTTATACTTCTCGGGAAGTGCTAGACGTGCCGGATTAATCACTGCAGCGGGAATGGCCGGTACCGGAAGTGCCGCTGGTTGAGCTGGTGGAAGAGGTTGATTTTGAGCTGTTGTCGCTATCGTCAGGGCCTGGACAGAGCACACAAGTTCCTCCGTGAGTGAGGTGAGTTTTTCCAGTTGAGACTGGTGTGCTGCTAGCATGGAGGCTTGTCGGTGAACCTCACCAACCACTTGACCGATCACCGCTGGATTCATGTCCGGCGAAGTCTTCTGTGAGGAATCACTAGAAGCAGTCGGATCCATTTGCAGCTTTTAATAATAATCAGAGTCGTACAGGCAAAGGTCGATATCCAGGCAAACAGCAGTATAGGGAATAGACAGAATCGTGGTCGGTAAACAGGCGAGAGAGATCGGGGCAGGCGGCGAGAATCAGGAACCAGATAAACAATCCAAAATAAACCAGAGAGACTAACAGGGAAAAACGCTCAGAATTGTCTGACGTTAAAAGCCCAGAAAGGTAGTAAAACATAGATATTTAAAGTAGTCTATGGGTGAACTATCCCTTTAAAATACTCACAATCAGATTATAGTTTCATTTTTATAGATGACATGATTAGATATCTACACACCAACTGCAATTTATTCATAATTTGATTTGCTCTAATTGTTTATTTTTTTTCTCAACAATTATACTGCATTTAAACATTTGGAAAACCTCACAACCCCCTGGAATTTATTCACAAACCTCGATTTGGAAACCCATTCGTAATGTAACATTTAATTCATGATGTTGATAACAAAGAATGAAAAATATTTTAGGTCAAAGGTATTTGAAAAAAATATTACGGATAAATCGCCAAACATGCAATCCAATAGATTATGTCAAGAACTATAATTTCTGTTATTTCATTTGTTATCAGTAATGGACTACATTTGTTAAAGGAATAGTTCACCCAAAAATGTAAATTCTGTCATCATTATTTACTAACTCTCAAGTCCGTCCAAACCTGTATGAATTTAGATTTTTGTTTTGTTTTGTTTTGTTCTGCTAAACACAAAGAAATTCATACAGGTTTGGAACTGGTTGAGGAAGAGTAAATTATGACAACATTTTTATTTTTGGGCGAACTGTTCCTTTAAGTTATCTACTAATTAGTCAACACATTTAATGTGAATATTATCATGAAGGTCTTGCATGTGGAATGAAACAAAACTGAACCCTCTAATTTTTAGTTTAATTTTCGTAATTTAGAGTGAAAATAATTTATGTTTGTTTGTGTGTTTTTTACAAAGCACATTGGCTAAAATATGAATTGTACATAAATTCTTTTATTTTACTGAGGAGATTAAGCAATAAATCTTACGATTTTCGACTTCCAAATGATAAAAAGCATTCACCAAACAGTAAACCTCTGCAGGACCTGCAAGAAAGCGTCGAAGAACATCAAGCCAAGTTTGAGGTTATTAGCATGGCGCGACGTTTGTTGTGCCAATGTCGCCTGTATACTCCAGCCTTTCCCTAAAGGTCTCGTACACAATTACAGATCACAGGACATCTCTGCCGTTGTGTTTGCCGCTGTTAGAGTGGCTAATAGGTTTTACGGGGCCTTGGGGAGCCCCCTTGTGCCAGCTATTGTGGAAGTCATGAGTTATATGATCTTACAATTATAAATATACACAAGGCGGATTTCCCTTTCTCCTAATTATCTTCCTATTGTGTGCTGCTTGGCCAAGGAGGGGCACTGATGCCATAAGCTGGAGAAAGAGAGAGACAGAAAGAGAGAGAGAGAGACATCCACAGCCAGATTTGGCTAGTTGGCAGCAGTTTCCAGCCAGAACAGAGTTACCTTTTATTACAGTCATAATTAGAAACTCACGCTGCCAGCATCATGAAAAGAGGCTTTTGAAGTCATGTGCTCACAGGGCGTCGGGTGGAACCAACCGAAGGCCCAGAAAGTGTTCAATTAACGGAGGGAGGCAGAGCTCTGGGCTGCCGTAATATGACAAACAAGCCAGAACATTCCGTTTGGCGTCATATGAATTAATCAGTCAAACAGCGGTGGACATGTTGGGCTTACAGACGTTTGATTCATTCCTGGGGACTGATGAGGCCCGTGATTAAATTAGGGAGCTCTTAAGCAGTACGTGTGAGGGGGGCAACAGAGAGGTTTTTAAAAGAGTTCAATGCAGGCTGACAGGCAGATCGTCTGGAGGGGCTTAGACCCGGACTAATTACCCAATTACTGACACACACACAACAGCTGCATCTGCTTGACCACACACACACTCGTGTGTGCATGAAGGTAAACGCCGATCTGTATTTGAATTTCGTCTGGTAGAGCATTTTAAGGGATACTCAACACATAAATGAAAATGAATTTACTCATCCTCAAGTTGTTCTGAACCTATATAAATTTCTTTATACAACTCACGTTGTTGGCAGAGGCTATTTGCCCAACTCTGCCCACCAGTGTGTGATTCAGCTTTGCAGCTTTGTAATCATTTCTATTTTACTGATAGAGAAGAAAGTATACACATTTTGCTTCAAACACAACAGTAATAATATCAAACAAACCCCACTTGCAGGTGCAACAAACAACAGTCTTATCTGAAATTATGTCACTGAAGGTGTCCAAAAGTAGTGATGCCAGCCTGGAGCGTAGCCTTTGCTGAAAAGTTATTCAAAAGTTATTATTGCAGAGTGTCCAAGTAAAACAAACAAACAAACAAAAAAAATCCTTAATCGTCAATCCTTCCTTGCAGAAAAAAAACCACACCATATGCTGGTTACGTTCTGATGTTGGTATGTGGATTTAAGCTAGACCTTTGCTGGTTTTTGCTGGTCCTTTGCTGGTTTAAGCTGGTCCTTTGCTGGTTTAAGCTGGTCCTTTGCCAGCATGTGACCAGCATAAACCAGCAAAAGGTAGTCCAGCAAAGGACCAGCATAATCCAGCACAAACTAGCAAAGGACCAGCTTAAACCAGAAAAGGACCAGCATAAACCAGTAAAGGACCAGCACAAACCAGCAAAGGACCAGCACAATCAAGCAAAGGATCAGCTTAAACCAGCAAAGAACCAGCACAAACCAGCACAAACCAGCGTAAACCAGCGTAAACCAGCAAAGCACCAGCATAAACCAGCAAAGGACCATCAAAGGGCCAGCACTAACCAGCAATGGATGAGCTTAAACCAGCAAAGGACCAGCACAAACCAGCAAAGCACCAGCATAAACCAGCAAAGGACCATCAAAGGGCCAGCACAAACCAGCAAAGGACCAGCACAAACCCGCAAAGCACCAGCACAAACCAGCAAAGCACCATCAAAGGGCCAGCACTAACCAGCAAACGATCAGCTTAAACCAGCAAAGGACCAGCACAAACAAGCAAAGCACCAGCATAAATCACCAAAGGACCATCAAAGGGCCGGCACAAACCAGCAAAGGACCAGCACAAACCAGCAAAGCACCAGCATAAACCGGCAAAAGACCATCAAAGGGCCAGCAATAACCAGCAAAGGATCAGCTTAAACCAGCAAAGGACCAGCACAAACCAGCAAAGCACCAGCATAAACCAGCAAAGGGCCAGCATAGACCAGCAAAAGACCTGCACAAAACAGCAAAGCACCAGCATAAACCAGCGAAGGACCAGGACAAACCAGCAAAAGACCTGCACAAACCAGTAAAAGACCAGCATAAACCAGCATTTCAGCATCAAAGACTACCTAAGCATGCATCTGTCATTTAATCAATATAATACTTATAATTATTCAGAATAATTGTTTATATTAACATAATAATGATTACTAATTGCATAAAAAAATGTTTAAAGGTTGAAATGTAAAGTTTATAATTTTTTGAATCTTCTATTTAAATGGTGAATCATGCTTTTTGCAGTAATTGTAGATTAACCAGCTAAAATAGACATTGCTCTGTCCTGCTCACATGGTATTCATTCTATTTGTGTAAGTCTTAAAACAGGTCTTTTAAAGTTTTAAATTTGAGCTCAAAATTCTGCAGAAACCCTGAACTTTTTCATCTTGACTAACCTATCTAATCTAGAACCTATTTGACTAATCTAGAAATGTTGCCTTTGCAAATAATTAAAGTAAATTTAAGTTAAAAACACTAAAATGACTAACTAGAAATAAATAAAACTTCAAATTGCTGCAAAAATTTAGTTAAATATAGAAAGTAATATTAAAAAAGATTACAAAAATAAAATAATAATAAATTTTACAATATATAAATTACTCTAAAATAGTATTTTGACTAACTATGTCATTTTGACAGAAATATCCTTAATTATCTGAAGAAATCCCTTGGGAAACGTTCCTCCAACGAATCACTGACCCTGATGTAAATGCAAGTAATATGTTTCGTTACCCAACATAAATCAATAAATGAGAAAAGTGATCTTGGTTTAAATATTAGCTGCTCTCAGTCCAAAGGGCAAGTTCATTATTCAGCTCATTTACATTAATTATGCCTGCTTCATTCAGCATTGGGCTCAATTGGGCTCATAATGATTCTAAACATCACTGCTGTCATTTTGGAATAATTTTACAAGACCGTATCGAATTTTGTAACACACTGACCAAACTAAATAAAATTAAAACCCTTAACAATATGGAATAATTTTACTGTACATTTTAATAAAGTAATGGATGATTTGTATATATGTCAATAATAAAGTATAGATTAACATTAAATATCAGTAATAACCAAAAACGCAATTTCAGTCCTTAAATATTATTCAAAATATTAAATAAATACCTTAAATATCTGAAAATTATTTAAGCTGAGAATAAAAATATTTATATTTAAATATGAGATAATAATGGATTTAAACGTTTGCTGTGATAAATCTTGTGTACACACAGCTATTTACAATGCCACTCTTGCAGATCTGCATACAAACACACTTTGCCATCTATAATTGAACTTTGCAGAATTTAAATAATAATTAATGTGATGATTTTTGTATTTTCGAGGGCCTTTAGTAGCCGTCACACACACTTACGCTCACAAACACACACACCTTTGCGTGACGCTTCAAGCTCACTTGAGCGACCAATAAGCCACTTAAGCCTGGTTTCCATGGCAACCTCACACAGGCTTTTAACAGGCTGTTGCTTCGCCATCCGTGTCTACTGTATTAATGAGATAATTACACGAGCATACATCCTCACTGCTGTTTAGAAAGACTGGATAACGATGCCTATTTACATAAGTTAATTACAACAAACTGAGAAGTCAATGCCTCAGTTTGTTTGCGCCTTTGTAAAGCGCTCAACCTGAGTGAAGCCGAGAATCCTGAATATTGAATGTTGCATTTAATGCAGCTCTCATAAAGAAGTGTTAAGCATCTAAATAGGAAATTTGCCCTTTAGAATTGTAATTTAAATGTTGCTTTTTTTAGAATTACTAAAAGAGTTCCAGTTCTGAACTATGACTGAATAACGCATGTATGAAAGTGTTTTATAATAGCCAGTCAGTCATCACGACAGTATTCACAATAAAACATTGTTTAACGTTGTTAAATGTAAATATATATATATTTTTTAATATTACAATAATTTAAAATAACAGTTTTCCATTTGAATGTCTTTTAAAATGCAGTTTATTCCTGTGATGCAAAGCTGAATTTGCCACATTCTTCAGTGTCACATGATCATTTAGAAATAATTTTAATATGCTGATTTGATGTTAAAAAACATGTTATTGTTATTATTATTATTATTACTGTTAAAAACAGTGTTTTTTAAATATTTGTGTGGATACTGTGATACATTAGGTTAAGAAATGATTATTTTTATTCAATAAGCATGCATTAAATTGAACAAAAGGGACAGTGTGTGATGTTATCAAAAATTTCCAATAAACGGTCATAATAAAAAAAAATCTGAGAAAAAAGTGTCAGTTTGTCATAGCAAAAATTAAATGTATAAAAAACCCATACAGGCCTGTTGTTTATTTACAAATACGTACAATTAGACTTGCAAATAAAAAACATACTCACAAATATTTATTTTATTCTACAAGCACAACTTTGCAGGGAATTTACATGAATCCTGTGCATTTGTAGATCGCTGCGCGTATTTATACTGCTCCCATTTTTAGATTGCCATGTATCATATGTGTTTAACAGTTGTTATATTTTTAATGCTTGTTATCTGTTAAAAGGTTTACATTAAACATAACGTTAGCAGTTTTCCAGGGATATTTAACACAATTATGAAGCTGTTCAGTAGATCAATATCTACTGTTCAGGTCACGATCAATATCAGAATCAGTGCAGTTCCTAGTGCACAGAGCTGCACTGAAGTGGAGTACAGCCGGCACAAACTTAGAGCAATGGTGAGTAAGATAACAATCAGAATCTTTAATCAATGACATAGTTAATAAACTTTAATAATATTAACATGGCCCATTGGAATGCCGAGAGAGTCAAGCCAGGTCCTGTCAGTGGAACGGTGGTTCTGTTTAGATAAGAGTTGTTAAAGTAGACGTATGTAATGTAATAAGGTGAGTGGAGGCGTGCGGATCCATTTACAGCTGTATTATAGGGAAGTCGTACAGGCTGGGTCAAGGTTAGCAAACAGAGCAATAAAGGCTAGGCAGAGACAGAGTCGGGGTACACAGGCACAATTCGACGCAGGCAATAACAATCACAATCCTAGAACGCTGAGAAATGATGGCCTAGGCTAATCAAGACTTTGTGAATGTTGGTTTGTGAGTCTGGCTTAAATGCTGTGGTAAATTAGGGAGTGGGTGTGGCTAATTGCAAGCAGGTGTGTGATTGCAAATCTGAAACAAGTGAGAGGGTGTGGTGCCTGATGGGAAATGCGGTCTAGACGTGATGGGGTGGACGGTAAAAGGTTAAGTAAAAGGTGGGTGGAGTCCATCCGTTTGTGGATTAGTGTTGACACTAGAATTGTTTCAAAATCCACAAAAACACGAAGCGATCTACCATCTCTTTTATCTCCATGGCTTGGTGGCGCTCGACAAGATGCATATAGAGCTGGTGGTCTTGTTGGTCTCTTCTTCGCTGAAGCTGCTGCTTGAAATATCTATGTTTTTTTGCCAGTTAACAAAGAAGAATGTAAATGGTTTTGACAAGCACGTACTTCTGGCTTCATTCTTCTTCTGTGTGACAAGCGAGTGTCAGAAGCATAAAAAGTTGCGCAGCGCCACCTTGTGTACCGGGGGATTTATGTTTTTCATGAGCCATCGGCTGATTGTTAGTGAAAATCACATGCGAATGAGCAGCAAAAATGCTGACGGTATTCGCGTGCGGTATATGGGGTACACAGGCCTGTATGTGCACTGCAAAAAAACTACTGTGATTTTAACAGTAAAAAACTGTAAAAAATGCTACAGTAAAAAATACCCTGTTAAATCCTTAACGGTAAGTTTCCCTAATATGGTGAAAAACTGTAATTCACAATTTTCAGACAATTTTACACTGAGAAATTGTTGACGTTCTTTTTTTTATGGTATTTAAGTTAGAACTATAAAACCTACAATGGTGTTACCATTTTTTAATTAACCCCACAACTGCTGTTTTTTTAAAAGCAAATATTTCACAATTTTCTTACAGTGAAAATTATGACAGTTTTAAATACTATTATAACATCGTTTAATAATAATATTGCAATAATGATCAAATAAATGCAGCCCTGGCAAAAAACAAATAAATATATACAATTTTAGTTAGATTTAACTCCAATCTAGAATTGGGAATATCACATAGAACTGAATCATAATTTTTTTACCAAGCAAAAAAAAAAAAAAAAAAACATATGCAGAGTTAAAATCAGGCTATTTTATTTAATGAAATTCATAAATGGGTTTATAAAGCACTGGTGTATATTATATGAAGTAATTTATTTGCATAATCTTTTGTGCCTTATTGCTTTGTAAGAATAAGATTTTTTAAATGATACATTATTAATCATGCAGTGGATGTACCTTCTATATCTACTATCTTCTATCAGATAAACAGAAACAGAGCCCCTATACAGAGCAGGGCTTGTCCAGGGGGTCGAGAAACCTTCCCATGATGCCCCCATGCTGCGCACCCAAGCACTGCATCCGCGGCGGTGAGAGGTGCTCCCCTGCTAAGTTTGAAAATACCAATTTTCAGCTAATATGGAGGTCGTGACAGCGGCATAAAGGGCCTGGTAGGACATTATAGCGGCGGAATTGTAAATATTGGTTAGAGACAGACACAAATGGAGGGGCAGGCTGTGGGAAATTTCCATACAGCGCGCTGCGGCACCACTGGTGGCCCACTGCGGCGGAATAGATTTTCCATTCTACTGTGTCACATTAGATTTTCGGAGGTGCTGGGTGGCAGGTACATATCATTAGTAACACTTTAGCGTGGTAATGAACCTTTTTATTTATCCCTCACTTTCCTCATGAATGCATAAGGAGTCTCTCTGCGGCTCCCCCCTGAGAGAGAGTGACGGAGAGAGACAGACAGCACTCGTGGCCTTCTGAATGTCTGCGTATAGTGACCAGGGGACACTGAATACTGCAGGAAAACAACCGAAGAGCTGCAAAAACATACAAATAAATAAAAAATACACACACTACATGTCGTAATACACATCTCTGCCTTGTAGTTGAACAAGCTCTGTTTCTTCATCAGAACAGGTTTGGAGAAATATAGCATTACATTACTTGTTCACTGATGGATACTCTGCCGTCAGAATGAGAGTCCAAACAGCTGAAAAAAACTATTCACTCCAATCCATCAGTTGAGGTCTTGAAAGAAAGAAAAAAAGAATCCATCAAGCTATTTTCAACTTCAAAATGTTACTTCTGGCTAAAATTAAGAGGCTAAGAGTCCTCTATCAATAATATGACTTTCTCCAGTGAAAAGTGCTCTTGCCTAAACAAGGAGAGGAATGTGGATCATTGTAAACAGTTCTAAAAAATACAATGTTGGATTTTGATTTGAGAAGAAAACAGGGGATGGACTTTTTTTTTTCACTGGAGGCAATACTATTATATATTTTGCCCCAAATAATGGATTTGTTTATTACAAAAATAGAGTTTGTCACTTCTTAAAATGTTAACTGATGGACTGAAACTGTGTGGATTATTGTGATGTTTTTATCAGCTGTTTGGACATTTGTCCAAATGGATCCAATAAGGAAATTTTAATTTTGGTGAACTGTCACTTTAATAATAAATGTTCCATTTTTGGTTCCATAAAGAACTCTGCTAAAAGAACCCAAACTATATAGGTTATTGTCTACTATAAAGAACCCACAAATACTACATTTCATACTACAAGGAATCATCTAGGCCAATAAAGATCCTTTTAATTTTTTTAAAGTGTATAGTCATTTTTGATTTTTGATTTTTGTTTTGATGTGACTTTAAGAGCTGCTTTGTAAGCTATAATTTTTAAAGGTAACAACCACTGCAGGGATTTCACAAGCTTCAGATCTAGTAGAAATACCCTCAAAACAACTCAGCCACAAGCAATCAACTGACCTCATTGTTGTGGGCAGATCATGAGCTAAATGCCCCCTGACAGCACTCAGTAGGGCTGATGACCCCCTCCGTGTTGCTTTAAACGAGTGAATAGATCCCCTGCCTCAGCATCTCTGGAGAATCGGGCATATCACAGCCGTTACATGAGAGTCTGTCAGCCCACAACTCCACCTCACCATTTAAACACACACACACATTGGTGTTTGTAATTAATAGGGTCTCTCCATAGGTGTAATGGTGTTTCTACTGTACAGACTGTGTGTGGTATTGTCCTACACAGACCCTACACCTAAACCTATCCCTTATAGGAAACTACAGGCATGTTTTTTAAGCCTTTCGAATTACGGGGACACTGAAAATGTCCTCATAAAACACCAACATGTGGTAATAACTATGTCATACCCATGTCATTATGCAAATTTGTGTCCTCATAAACCACGTAAACATGCACACACACACTCACACCCATATTTTACAAATAAAATTTAAATTATAAATAAACAAGTATTTAATAATAAACAATTATATTTGTTTTTGTTTGTTTGGCTGTTGAAGTGAAAGATCTAACCTGGTAATTAAAAGGGTAATGGTTCAGTTCTATTACTAATGTTCCCATGATTATTTGAACAATGGCAAATTAAATTAATTAAGATATATAGCCCTGTTTTTAAAATTGTTGCCATCAGATTTATTCTGTTATATTTATCAAGCACAGTGACAATTTTTAACGAAACAAACTAACACCACAAAACAGCACAGAATTTTTTGAAATCCACCTCCAAATTGGTCACTTACCGAATTTTGATGTCATTAAAGAACTGGCTTTTGTTAAAAGAGTTCTATTATTGTTTAATACATCAATGTTAAAATATACAATTTTATTTGAAACCAATGAAATTTGATTTTCCAGAGGTAATTCACAGCCTGACACTGTCTAAAGAGGCTAGAGATTAACATATAACAGCCAGATAGCAAAACAATCTGCTGCAAATGTCCTATCTGCAGAGACAGCAAGGAAAAAAAATCAAGCTTCGGTGAGGAAAGAAAACTACTTCTTTGTTTAAAGTAGCAAACAACACAGGCCACGCAAACATAAACATGAAGAATAACAACAAAAGAATGCATGGGCACAAACTATACTGCAAATACAAATCTTAACATAAAGTTGTCATATAATTAATCTCTGAATTCTGTTTGTTTTTCACACACACACACACACACACACACACATATA
>JAUMHG010000051.1:4520460-4530775 GCA_032359395.1 Enteromius anoplus
GAATGGCTTGATTTCAGAAGGGGCAACTTATTTTTATTAAATCAAAAGAAAACTACCTGTGGATCTTTATCACTGTAGGGTGGTTGTGCACTCACACTCCCGACACATTTCAGTCCAAACAGCTTGAAAAAGTGCATGTAGGACCGTATGACCCCTTTAACACATGAAAGATATGTTAGACCTGAGCTGTATTTCCAAAAAAACTACACTGCACCAAAAACATTGAGAAGTTTCAGTGGTAGCATTTCTCTCAAATTATTCATGATGAGTTATAATATTCATGGTCACACTTAGTCCAATTCTCTTTATTACTAAGCTACAGTATTAACTATGACTTGTGCACCAGTAAACTACTAATTTGCTGCTTATTAATGGTTGGTGAGGTAGTTGTTAAGTTTAACTACTGGGTAGGGTTAGAGTATGGCCATGCAGTCCTGTGCTTAATAAGCACTAATAAACAGTCAATTTTTAATAATAGACATGCTAATAAGCAACTAGTTAGTATGGCGAGAATTGGTCCCTACATACTTTAGAAGTGTTTCCATATTCATATACTCTTCACTGGACAACACTAGAGACCTTAGGATGTTTATAGTAAGGTTGTACATTTCAAAGTTCAGGTCTCATCAACATTTCCTGCATGCTACCATAATGCATATTAAAAATGGCCAAAACTCTAATCTAGAACAGCTGTCCCAATCAAACCCAAGACCATTTTGTTGAACAAATTCAATAATTGCAAGAAAGACTCTGGAAACTGGGCGTTTGATCCTTATGTCAGTTTAAGATCTTTAATTGATAACATTTACGCCAGTGTTACAGTAAAGACACCAACAGGCTGAAGGTAGTAAATACCAAATACAAGGTTCCCACTAAAGCTACTACTTCATACAGCAGAATAAATTATACCATGGTAACGTACACACATGCTGAAAGGAAATGGGAGAAAAGCATAAAAACACAAATGCTAATGAAAGCAGGTGCCCAGTTTGACGTCCCAGAGGGGCATGATGGCTAATATTTTTCATATCCAAATGTTGATTAACAAAGGTGTTAGCCGTGGATATTCTAAGCTAGAAGTCTTTTCGTTGCTCGTTCGATGAAGATATCGACAGTTGAAAGGGAAGTGGGTGGGGTTTGTGTCAGGTGGTTTCTCGAAGAGTTCATTTCCTCTTTAATGCACCCAATAAAATGTTCGCTCGAAGATTAGTTGAGAGTCAGAAGCAGTCAGTTAGCACCAAACACTGCTGTGTTTCCCACAGTCTGTTACATGAGCCATCGGTCACCTCCACACATATTTCATCTTCATTATCGATCCAAAGATTTGAAGCTATAGGAATCTTCCAGTCAGTTGTAAGTGTCTTTTATCAAGAGCTTCTCGCGGTGAATCCTAAGAAAAATGATACATAATATCTATCGAAACCAAAGAAAGAAAAGCAGTAAATATAAACACAAAATTACAATATAAGACTTACACATATCCCCTGCTTCATCTACCACACAACACCTTTTCTGTTTTAGTATAAAACATATTCTTTATAAACAAACAATAAACGATCTGCTTCATCTACTGTACAGTTCCATTTACGTGTCAAAATGTGTGCTACACAAATGTCGAAATTTCACAACTGTTTTTTTCTTTTTGTACAAACTTGTGAATGCATGAGATCTTAATTACAGGAGCCCTGGCATGAGTATTTGTATCCGTTCGTTACATAAAAAAGAGGAAGTGAAATGGGAATGTGAGAAAGCGGTTGAGACGATTTGATTGGTCACTTTTGTAAAATTATCATAGACAGAAATAGGTGGAATGTTGTCAAAATGATCATAAAGTGTCAAAAGTATAGGGCCAGTTAGATTTTTATAATTATTTTATTCAGCAAAGATTAAATAAACTGCTTAAACTTTACAGTGAAGACTATGTAACGAAAAATGCTATTCATCAAAAAAAAAAAAAAAAAAAAAAAATTCTGAAACTAAAATAATCATGGTTTCCCAAAAGATATTAAGCAGCAGTTTTTGAAACTGATAGGAAGGATCATGTGACACTGGAGTAATGATGCTGAAAATTCAGCTTTGCATCACATAAATAAATTACAATTGATCGTATAATCAAATAGAAATTGCATTTTAAAATTGCAATAATATTTACTGTTTTATTAACTGTATCAAAGATATCATTTTCAAAAATATGTATCATACTGACCCCAAACTTTTAAACACTGTAGTACTTGGTCTAAAATCCACTTCTGCATTTGAAACATTTTACTTTATAAGCAAACTTTATAATCTATAGGTTTATGGAATGTGAAATGTTTGCGTTGCTTGACTCAGAATCGTAATATAAATGTTTAAAACTATTTAATTTTGTCTAGTTGGAGGGCAAAGTGTTGCTTTACTCTAGAAAATAAAAGAACAAAATTTAGAAACATGAAAATGTTCTAAATCTGGCATCAATGTCGTTTTCTTTCAACCTGATGATCGCGGAGAACAAAATGAGCATTTGCACGAGGGAAAAATCACTGGTCCTCTGAAAGCAGAAAGCCAGACTTCCCACAGAGTGGCCAAGTTCGCATGGAATGTCAAGTGAAATATGAAGGCAGAGAAGGTCAAATCGCTCAGGAACATTACGGCTGGAAAGTGAAAAACCAGCAGTCACACACACACACACACAATCCCCTGTTCGTTTGAGCCCACTAGCATTTCACATAAAAAAAATCTTCGGGTTTTCAATTAGTAAAAAATGCTACGTGTGGAATCTTGAAATAACGAAACGAAACAATAGTTACGATAATCATAATTACAACAACTGTAAGGGCAATCGTAATAACAATATCGATAGAAAACAAGCGAGATTATCCATTGTAATGACACTGAGATTCATACACGACTATGCACAGCAAGTGAAAGTACGTTTTGGAAATGGCTCGAAATGCATCCTTGGAGGTACAAGACAAGCCCAGAATCACGAGGAGGTCACGTCAATGGAATGGCAAGAGTTCTTTGTCTTGAGAATCAGGGTAAAAGCCTCTCACGCTCGTGGCGAGGAGCTCCAGCTGGACAGAGGACATGTTTGTGCATCTGAGAGCGTGTGTTTGAAGTGCTCGGACTCAGTAGGCCTGTCCTGTCTCCACCTGCAGGAGTCCCAGCACCGCCGAATGATCGCCCAGCTTCATCCTTCTCTGGGTCGACAGACTCACATTCTTGGCCAGATAGTCCACAGCGGCTGTAGGAAACGACACACAAACACGTTCTCATGAGTACAACAAACCACATAAAAGCAATCTCACACCAGTTTATGTGTTAATAAAACACCACAAGCATACACGTTTGGTTCAAATGGTATTGATGAACCGGTTCAAAAATGGATTGCAGTACAAATACTGTACACTGGATTTTTTCTTTTTTATTTACTGATGCTGGACCATTGTGGTATTTTTAGTTTTACTGGTTGTGCTTACTGTATATAAAAAGAGACATAATTCTGAAATTATTTATAAAATAAGTTTAATAAAGATCGCCATTTTAAATTTTTTTATTTATGGTTTCAGCATAGTTTACTTCCAAACACAGCTTTCCCTTGTACTTTGTGAACAAGTAATGCTATTTCATTTATAATTTCTAAGTTATTAAAATAGCAGTTTATTGTGAATTCGTTTTTTTATTGTGTATGTTTTAACTTTTTATAAAAAAAATATTAGATATTATTAGTGCTGACAAACAATTAATCACATCCAAAATAAAAGTATTTGTTTACATAATATGTATGTATTTGTAAATGTATTATGTACATTTATACATGTATAAACATTTATTTATTTATATTCTCATATTTTATACTATATATACATTAATATATTTAATATACAAACATAACATCAGGATTAATAGTTTTAAAACTAATTTTTATATTTATATTCATATATTTTTAGAAATATATCGCATATTTATATAACATTTCTAATACATCTATTTATCTATCTGTCTATCTTTAGAAATTTTAATACTTTTAAGTATGCTTTACTTTATTTTAATAGGCATACTTTAAAACCTTTAATGGAAATTGCTTTGTTAAGGACTAATGTTAAGTACATTTCAACAGCTGGGAATCATTTTTTAAACTGTGAGAACAGGGATTTAATCAAATCATTAAAACAGAGGCGTCACATACTGACACAATCCACCACATATTTAATCCATGTTTAATACAGTCCCTGCTCACTTCTATAAACTTCAGACCAGAGTATTCAACTAATGGCACACATGAAGATGAATAAAAGATATTACAAACTAAAAGAGGCGTTTAGTCAATCAAGGGCCAGAGAGAGACGAGTATGTGTGTGTGTGTGTGTGTGTGCCAGTCTTTATTACTCTGAGCGTTTGAAATTTCATGCTTCATACTCGCCTCAATTTCAGCAGCTCTCTCGTCTGACTCATTAAACAGATCAGTCCTCTCAATCTCACTCATAATTAACCTGACATTCGCTCATCAGATCTCTTCAATCAACCCTCCTGCACCTTCTGATGGACCTGACACTACTTCACACTCCCACACACACACATACAGGTTTACCTACACAGTTCACCGCAATCAAACCACAGGCCTCCACCATTCTCACAGAGCTCATCATAATGACTAACCCAAACTCCAAAATATGAATTTTATGCAGAAAAAATAAATAAATAAAGTTGAGTATTTGGACACAATATCTCAAGGTGTGTAAGACACATCACAAAACACACGTGTAGATAGAAACCACTGACTTCTGTGACAACATCAGCCTCTGATTATGTTAATTCAATCAATCAATTCTTTCCTGCCCTGTAGTTTCTCTGTGTGTGTGTGTGTGTGTGAGAGGTGACTAAAAGGACATTTGGACCCTCTGGGTGTTAAAGTGGGCTTTGAAGTGTCCGTTTCCCATTCGAAGGAAGAGTACTGTGACTAACAGAGGTGCCCGGGGCCGGTGCTGGGGTCTTTATCAGGAGCATGTGTCTGATGGCAGAGGGGTCACTGCTCGCCCTCAGAGAGGAAACAGACTGTCCATACACAGGTGACTTAACTATAGTGGCTTCCCTACCAAAAAGATCAGCACGTGTGGTACTGGCTCACCGAGGATGCCTTTATTTGATTCAAAATACATTAATTTATTACTGTATTGAAAAACTGAATTTTCAGCACCCTTACTTTAGTCTTAGGTGTCACATGATTCTTCAGAAATCATTCTAATAGGCTAATATGCTGCTCATTTATTATCAGTTATCATCAGTGTATATATATATATATATAAACTATATATTAATAAATGTTAAACTCTCTATTAACTAAAGAGTGCAATATATTATTATTTCCAAAATGTTTATTAGGAAACAGAACTATTTTCAACCTAAATAATAATCATATTATTTGAAGTCATAATCATAAATGCACACATTTGCGTCAGCAAAGACATACAGACAGATATGATGTTTGGGCGGCACGTACTCTGGCCGTATTGGCTGTACTGGTATCCAGCAGTGACGGGATCCATGCTGTAGCTGGTGGTGCTGTATGTGGGGGGACAGTAGGACTGAGAGGAGGCCAGACTGTCCACACTCTTGATGGGGTCTGAACGTTGGCTGCAGCTCGCTGAGATGGGGTTAGACGCCTCCAGACTGCCGTGGAGAGGAGAGATGGAGAAATCGTGCTGCGTCTGGGATGGGACGGCACTGGGGTTACTCAAAATACTCATCACCTAGAGAGACACAAAGACAGAAGCAGGTGTTTAAACAGCTTGTGTGTAAAATGAAGGAAAATAATGGATAAAGGAAAAAATTTGATGCAACCTTAAGTTGGCAAAATATGATGCATTTTATAGTATTTTTGATTTCTAGAACCTGCATTTCTGAGATGAACGAGTCTCGTATTTTTTCTTAATCAACAGATTTCACAATTATTTGTTCAGTTCTCAGCTGGTTATTACATTATTTCATGTTTTATACTAATTTCTTCTTTCTCCACAAGTTAAAGTTAAATGGTGTTTGGCTGCTTATTACTATAAGAACATTAAAGATGATACATATGATAATAATAATATTATAATACATAAATCTTCATTCTTATTTGGTAAAAAAGAAGTATGATTGATCGCAATTGATTGCATCTAAAACAAATTTTTTGGGAATATATGCGTATACTGTGTATATTTATTATGCATATATAAATACACACATAAAGTATATATTTATGCAAATATGTACATGTATTTACATTTATATTCATATGATTTACATTATATATATATATTTTTTTTCTATACATGCAGGTGTATGACTATATAAATATGTGTGTGTGTATATATATATATATATACACACACACACATAACAAATATGCACAGTACACACACACATATATATATATATATTATGTAAACAAAAACTTTTATTTTGGATGCAATCAATCGCAATTAATAATTTTTCTTTTTTTTTGTTTTGGCAAAAGTCTGTCATACTTGATTTAAAAATAAATAAATACATGTGGTTAAAAGTAAGTATATTTCAAATATTTCACCAAATACTTTGAACTCTTTGGCAGGTATTTAATGCTCTGAGTTATCAAATGGTGTAACGGCTAGAGATCCGCTCACACGGCAGGTCATTCTCAAAGTCCAAAAAAAAAAAAAAAAAAAAATGGAAGGAAAGGGACAGAGAGTGAACTGGTGCCAGGCACAGAGCAAAGCCAGCGTCCCAGAGTGATTAACAGCGGCCAGAAAGAGTGATACAGCAAAAGAAAGAGACGGGGGAGCAAGGCCAGACTCATCAGACCCCAGCGGCAGTGCCAAACAGACCCCTGTCCTGAGGCCTCCAGCACAACAAGCACTGAGGGAGAAGATAATCCCGCCCCCAGGCCCCAGAAACACCCACACGTTCATGAATAATAATGAGCAAAAGCCCAAACAGAGCCAAGTACGTGCTCTCCCATCCCGAACCACAGGCTCTTAAACTAACATTAATGTGAGTGTGTTTATCTGTTTCTGCATTGAAAAACAATGAATGGTTAAGATCTGCATTGTTTGTGATATTTGCAATGAACTCAATTAATGACTGTTTAAATACAAATTTTACTGTAAAATGCATATTACTTTGGATGACCTACTAAAGTTTTCAAAATGTTGCACAATGTTGTCTCCCATAAAGCAATGCACTTGACCCTCCATTCCTAGTATCAGGAATGAAATGGAGCCACAATTTTAACTATAAATAATAATTCTTAGATTAAGCCTTACATCTTGAACCAAGTAAGATCATGTGATGATAATGTAGTACATACAGTTTAAAACTATTACTATAAACTGCTTTACACTTCAGTGAAAAAAATGCATTTTGTTGTTGGCCAAATAAAATTTTTTTTTTTTTTTTTTGCATAATTGACTGCATTAATTTAAACATGGCAACTTACACAACTCACAAAAAAAAGGTTATATCATGTAGTAACCCTATATATACACATGTCTGTATGAATGGATGAGTGAGGGAATGCATAAATAAATGCATTTGTTAAATAAATAAATAAATAAATAAATAAATGTTTTTTAAATAGATTTTTACGTCCAATTCTAACATATAACCCTAAAAAATTGATTTAGTATCTTTGACCAACTATGGCACAATATTTAATATTAATATTGACCCTCAATTAAAATATAATAAAATAAAGAACAAACAAACAAACATAAAAACAAACAAACAAGTAACAAACAAAAAGATTAACATTAAACATAAAATTTAACAACATGGAGCATGAGGTCTGGTGAAAAGGTCAAGGAAACGATTAAGAACAGAGTAAGAGTGAAAGAAGCAATAGTTTTTGGGGCTGGAGAAGAGTTCCCTCTCAAGCCGCAAGAAAGCATCCTTCCCAGCATCAGGTTCGCGTTGCGTCTCGACACGCTACGCTGCCCTTTGACTCCCTTTGGCTGCTAAACCAATTAGAGCATCCAGAGCCGCTTAAACACACACAGACGGGACACACACAAACTCATATCCGTGCGAGTTTAAACGCAGTTCACATGGCGACTCCAGCACAAACAACGAGAGGCGCGCGCGAGCGGACGTGGGAAATTAATCACATTATGATTAATATTCCCTAAATGTCTCGCAGGAAATATGGAGCACTCGAGGCGCACCAGACACATAAGACTGGTTAGCGGTTTCCTCATGCTAATTCTATCAGTATGGAAGGCCGTTCAGCGCACATGTGACATGCATCCGCATAAGCGGGAGATTCATTGCCGTGGCTTTATAAGAGACACATGTGATGTGGCCATATGGCTGGAAGATTCATACGTTTCCTGATTATAGCAGATTACGCCAATGGAAAGCACAAGTAGCCCTTGTTGGTGGCCACACGAGGGGGCCGTGGGGTGGGATAATGGGGGCGGACGGCAGCTGCAGGGGTGGTAGAGATTTAGTCATCGGTTAATTGAAGCTTGATTACACTGCTTCCTTCTTTATATGCACATTAAATTAAAGCGGCAGACAATCAGGACCGACTCCTCTATCAGCGCTTCTAATTATAAAGAGCCAAATTCCAGCAGCGCTTCCTCAACAGAGCTGCGCTGACCTCCTTTAGAGAGCGAGTGAAGAGAAATCCCTGGACCTTCGATGTTCAAGATGAAACCCCGCTATAATGGAAGTCATATGGCAGAAATCATTCACATCTCCAATAACTGGCTCATTAGCACATTTTAACACTAAAATACAATTACTGTTGGCCTCTTATATAGAATAGAATAGAATAGAATCCTTATACACAGGCACATATACACTTCAAGTAGACCATTTTTAAGCACTATACACATGCATCTTCTCTCAGTTTAGAAATATAATTCTATTAAACGTGTAGCTATTTTGATAAAAAACTGTACTTGCAGATAACGTAATATTAAATAGTTCAATAAAATGGCATTATAAGTGTACTTATACACACTTTCTCAAGTATACTTACATTTTTACAATGGTCTAGCATTTAGAAGTACACTTGAACAATATTTCAAAGACACATAATTGTGAAATTTTATATGAAGATGTTTCTAAATGCTTCTTGGAGGGAAGTGGATATTTAATTTTAAAATGTAAACTTTTGTTTACATGATATACGTGTATGTACTGCATATGTTTATTATGCATATATAAAGGAACATGCATACATTATATTTAGAAAATATTTACATGTATTTATTTATATTCATATAATTTTTATTGTATATAAATATATTTAATGTATCCCCAATATATTTTTCTAAATATATACATGTGTTTTTATTCATATTAAACAAACATACACAGTACACACACATATATTATGTAAACAAAAATGTTTATTTTGGATGAGTATTTAGATTTTTAGAAATATATTTAACAGATAATCTTGAATTGATTTTTTATTTATTATTTTGAATTCAAGGTTTTCCCTTAATTTATTTATTTATTTATTTATTTATTTTTAGAAATTTTGTTTTGAATTCTGAACTTTAAGCCATCTTCTGTGTGTGTAGGAATAATTGATGCTGGGCCATTTAATTTTTATTATTATATATTTTATTTATTTAATATATAGTTTCAATTCAAATTACCCGAGGTGTTGATGCGGTCATTATAACTTGGGTGTGCATTATTTTTATAATAATTCAACGGCCTGGAGTCAATTATTCTGCTTTTACTAAGGTTGCCACACCTCAAGAAATTGATCAGATGATATATTTCAAGATATTTGTCTGGTTTTGTACTTAAAGAACTATTGTGAGTAGGATTATTTCTTCCACATCTCATCCAATGCCTCTGTTGTTAATTTCAAAATTTAATTTTTGACCTAGTAACGGAGGCTTGAGCTCTTGATAGCAGACTAATGCAGTTAATAACTAAGTTATGAGTGTGCGTGTGTGAGAGAGAGAGAGAGAGAGAGAGAGAGAGAGAGACTTGTAACCTCGCTTGTGTGAAGTCAAGTTGTTTTTAGGTTTATTTTAAAGATAAGTTTGTCAGTGTAGTGCTAGCAACATTAGCGCGTATGTTAATGTGTGTGTGTCTCTGAGAGATGAAGAGAGAGCAGAAGAGATGGAGTATGTTTGCCATACATAATAAAACATAATTTTGTGACAAATCTTGGAAATGAGCTGTCGTTTTTATCATATTGATTATTATATTAATTTGTTTGGCCAGTGTCATTATGGGTTTTGTTACTTTGTTGTTGTTTACTTAATAGAACAATAGAAACCATTTAGCGACCTTAGAACGTTCGTCAGCCAATTAGATTCAAGCATTCAAGGCCCCATAGTAATAT
>JAUMHG010000051.1:4553687-4591421 GCA_032359395.1 Enteromius anoplus
TTATGTACTTAATAAAAATGATTGATTTTTTAGATAAATCTGAACATCTAGTTTTCTACTTATAGGAATAGTTCACCTAAAAATGAAAATTCTGTCATTATTTAGTCACCCTCAAGTAGTTACAAACATGTGCGAATTTCTTTGCTCTGCCGAACACATAGGAAGATATTTTAAAGTAAGTTTTTAACCAGGCTGTTTTGGGTCATCATTGACTTCCATAGTTTTTTTTTTTTTTTACTACTATGATAGTCAAGTGGTGACCAAAACAGCCTGGTTTTAATTATTATTATTAATTTTTTATTTTTATTTTTTTCAAAATACCTTTCTTTGTGTTCGGCAGAACAAAGAAATTCATACAGGTTTGAAACTACCTGAGGATAAGTAAATGATGATATATTTTCCTTTTTGGGTGAACTATTCCTTTAATGTGTGTGGAAGTAGTGCTGAAGTCCAACTTAAGATATACTGAATTATATTTGATTGCTGCAAGTGTACTTTAGGTACAGTACTCTTTAAAATCTTGCAATTAAAAAACAAAACGATGTTATTAAAAGCTCATACAGTCATCAACAATATTGACATAACACATTTTATGCTTAATATAAAGAAATATACATTGTGTACTAGTAGTACTCCAAATTTAAATCAAGTGTAATTATCATTTTAATATCAGTGAGTCTACAATGATATGCAAGTAATTTTTTTTTAACACATTTGAACTATAATTAGTATGAAACAACAATGTTTTAAATATATCACCTTTTTACTAGGGCATGTATTATTAAAAACTACAGAGAAACCATAAAGAGACCACATCAAAACATAACATCTTGACAAACTGCATTAATAGTCAAATTGTCTTGTCTTTCAAAATTAATTGGACTATTTTTTTTTCATATGCATATTACATGCATATAGTACTATTTATCAACAATAGTATAACATGCACAATATGTGAAATATCCTCTGCTTTATCATGACCTTCATATCCTCCCCTTTTTAATCAGCTAGCATAAAAATTTTAACATTAAAGCACACAACTCAGGTAGAGAAAGGCCAACTTCCTGCCAAATTGATTTCTACGCATCATAAAAGGGAAATATTTAAACCTTATTAGACTCAGCTAACTATAATAGCTGCATACAAAATGCGCACTGCTTGTGAAAGGGACTCTATGTGAGAAAGGAGCAACACGAGCCAACGGCGCGGCTCTCTTATGACTGCTAACTGAAGTGGAGCCACCGTAACCTCTTAAAAACTTCAGAATGAATAAGAACAGAATGCAATTCATTCCATCCTGGATGATTTATAACAACCACCAGCCATTCTGCCACTGTCCACTTTGTTTCTAGTGCCGGTTGAAAATTCTCCCCTTGTTTCACCTAGCTAACACTTAGAACAGTCTGCAAATGTTTCGCGTTCCACTAATGGTCTGAGTGGTGGCCCGACATCCTCAGATGTCACATGACATTTATCTGCTGCTCATTTACCTCATGGATGTAAAGCAGCAGGACTATGAAGCCACAGGGAGAAAGACTCTGCTAAGCTACATAACCCTGACACAACCCTTTAACATCTCTGCTACCATAAAACTAAAATGAAACCGGTCTGTGTAAGATATGGAAGTCAGAACTTCAGTGGATCTGAGGAAGGCTGGGGCAACTAGATGTTTTAAAGATTTGGTGAAGATGATTAGGGTCAAGATAAACAAAAATGTTTGCTAAAACTTAACCAAGAATGAACAATGCTAAATTTAAAAGCAAAATTATGAATTGTTCCTTTCAAATTTATGCAGGTGTATTTGAATTGTTTTGGCCTCATCCTGCAGGAAGTCCAATAAGATTTACAGGTTGACATGCATGCTCGGCCACAAAACACTTTCATTGTCTTATAATATGCTTTTTTTTTTTTTTTTTTACCTTATTTGTTCAACAACTCCCAAACGATTTGCTCAATGATTAATTTTTCCAACCCCCTCCTTTGCGTGACCCTAATCTGCGCTGATTGGTCATTTTATTTCAGTTTTATAATAAAAGCAGTGTTTGTGAGTGCAGTGCTGCTTTGTGTCGTTAACCATTAAACAGCTATTTTACCACCCCTAGGGGCAACAAGTGGGCAGGCAATATGCTAATGTCTCATGTTGATGACAAAATGAAACGCTTGTGATTCATTTCAATGATTCAGAGTATATTAATAATAATGGTAATAGGGGTAGGTTTATGTAATATACAAGAACTGTATAAAATAAAAACGATCGAAAAACAAATCTAACTTTCTTAGTTATTGTATGTCAGTTGAAAAAAATCTAGTTTTAGTTCGTTCCACATCCTCACAGTTAAATCTTACTTAAAAATCCACATCTTGTTTGCTACCTCAGTTCAAATTCGGGAATTTAAAAAGCATTCTCAGTTTAATTCTGAATGGTGCACAACCCTGCTCTCTTTTTTACTTGCCATGCATATTGTTGCCCCAAGACTGCAGAAGAAGGGCTGTCTAACATGCTCTGCAACATCCAAGGGCGGAGAGGCCCCTCTTTTGGCCCCTGTCTCACCCCAGTGCCCTCTTCACCACTCCCCACCAAATTGACATCTGCCGGATGAGTCTGCACAGCTGTGGCAGAGCAGGTCACCAACCGGGCCAAAAGGTCTGGTCTTGTTCTGGCCTGAGAGGAATCTCTACACAGAAACCTGCCGACACACCGAAGCCAAACCAGTGGGAACTTCTGTGGAACACTGCATGAAGAAGACCTGCATTCTTGCTATGAAACAGCAAGTCATGTTTTATTAGAACATTTGAAAAAGTCTCTGCCAACGCAGCTGCCTTAAATTGGCAAGTATGATCCCTGAAATGCCATCTTGGGTCTCGTGCCAAACCTGGACACCTCGTTGAATTATTTGGGTGGGTTAAATGCATTACCAAGTACCCTTTAATGTCAGTCCAATGGGAGGTCAAAGTGTGAGCTGCGATGAACTTCCCTTTTATGAGTAAATCTAGGTAAGTACTATACCAGGCTGACTCCTTTAACAGTTAAAAAAGTAAATGTCAAAACCACACATGAAATCCCCATTTGGAGGGAGGGGGGTGCTTTGGGGAGGGGAAGAACTTTGACAATAGAATCTACAGAGAAATGCCACAATCTCCCCTTAACACTGTCTGAGCAGAGGACAACATTGAAGACCCATGGCCAATATTTACTGTGCTTAACCAGAGTCACTTTCTTAGGGGTGACCTTTTTGGAAGATTCAGTTTGAGTTGACCTTTAGAGATTTTCAAAGTGTTCCAGAATTAGATTATGAGAAAAGCTACATTAACAAATTATATCCATGACTCGAATACCTCAGCTTTTCACATGATATCTCTTTAGCCCTATTATGCGAGAGGGGGGAGATGTGTCCTTTTGGTTATTCTGCCTTGTTCAAGGATTTCTTTGGGACCTATCTCTTGTCATTTACATCAGTTACCATAAATACGCCAAGCGCCCCCCGGGAGATTCTTGCGGGCCAAGAAATGCACAACTGACCTACAAATGTGGCTTATCGGTTGCCATAATATGCTGGAACAGAAGAGACTTGTGTTTGACAAGCATGTTGCTTTTCATTGACCAATTAGAGGTGTTTTTTCACACACTTGGTCTTATGTTCATTATTATCACAGCTAATATGAATGGTAGAGTTCTAATTATTTAACTCTGGGCTTTCCCTTTCGAAATCCCCAAGACAATTCTATCTTCCGTTGTGCTGTTTAAGTAATAATGTTTTTACATACACCAGAGCTTACCAGACATAAACCAACAATCAATGCAGATCAGCCCCCTAAAAACATCATGTGTGAAATATTGCGAGAAAACAAGTGTAGCATAAATCTCTCAAAATTCTCCCAAGAGTGTGGAAGCAACCATTTAGACACATACATCTTCTTCCTTGAATGCTCAGAGACAGACAAAGACATATGTTAAATAAGTTGCCCCGCCGATGAGTATGTTTTGGTAAGGGACCTAAGCATAGGTACAGAGCGGGATCCATGGAGAGCAAATTGAGGATGAGAGTTTGGAGAAAGCTACACCCCCTACCCCCACCTTGCAGAGTCTTTTACAAGTGCTTGATTGATTAATGTTGTTGTCAGGGAACAGAGTCCCCAGAGAGAGCCAAAGGGATCCTTTCTGATATGTAGAGGGATTTACAAGTAGCGGCCGGCTTTCAAGTGCTGGGAAGCGATCGCCGGCCAAGGGAAGAGATGAGAAATCCATCAGGAATGCATTTTGTCTGTTCTTCTTTCTTCCCTTCTCTTTTTCCCCCATCCCTCTTTTTGTCTCCCACTAGCTTGCAGTGCAGCTGCTGCTATAATTCTGCTGTATTAGCTTTGCAATGTTACATAAAACTACAGGGTTCACAAACTGTCAAGAAGCGTCCCAAAGACTCGGGGTTAAAGCATTAGGGCAGGGCTCCAACTGTTATCTGACCAAGAGTGATGTACTCCCGGAGGGGAGGGGAGGTCAAACAATTAGTCTCCACTGAATAAATAAATATAACAAACACCAGCAATAAACAGAGGCATCTAGCTGACAACTCCAACAGGAGGTCTAAAAGCCAATCAGATGCATTCAAGGTCAATTGCAATTTCGAAACCATCCAGGGAAAGTACAAGAATCTGTGCAAGTGAGCATATCCCACCTGTACACGAGCCTCAGTCAGTTTGGTCCTCTGTGCAAGCTCCTCTCTAGTGTAGATGTCGGGGTAATGCGTCCTCTCAAAGGCCTTCTCGAGCTCCTCCAGCTGCTCTGCTGTGAAGGTGGTACGGCTGCGTCTCTGTTTCCTTTTCAGGGGCAGGTCTGGCTCCGACTCCACGTCTGAGCCTTCATCCGTACGGTTACCTGCGTACACAGTTTGTAAATAAGTATTTGGGAGGCTTTGAACAACGGCACCAAGTCTTAGATGATTTACAAAATGGCAAGTTATTTTTAAAAACTGAATATGTACAGCAATTGAAAATCTCAGCTGTCGCCAGTACGATGGCACATCGCAAATTTGTCAACGGAAAATGATCCTGAAAGCCAAGACCAGCTATCACGGCAATATTAATGCATCCGTTATCTCGAGGTGTCAATGGAGCCCTAGATACCATTTTATTGAGTCTTATTCATTTGTGAGAAGTCTTCAGACACATAATCCTGCCACTGAGCCCTGGAGAGGCCTGGGGGACGTAACTGTGAGGGTTAGGGTAATCTACACCAGACACCTTGCTCTAGCACGTCCGCCTTATTCTCTCTGTAACGGCCTGGGGCTAGCTCCTAAGAGCAAGTGTTTGAAATAAGAATGTATGAGACTTCTGGGCCATTGAATCCCTCTCTTTGTGTTTCAAGCTAGTGTTCGAAATATATTACAACATATTTTACATTACTTTTTTTCAGGCATGCAGTCAAAGACAAGTGCAGATTGCAGTTGGCAGTTTGCATTTTAGCCAGAGGAGTATTTCCCCAGCACAAAGACGAACACTACCACGACCGAGCCAAGAGGAGCGTTTGTAAGGAGAGATATGGAGTGTGTTAAGATATATTACTGAAATACATTACCATGATAATTGATTCTAAAATTGCATCATACTTTATTTGTGAGCCACCTCTGTATATCTATTCATGGCAGCAGAAAGCTTGTGAAAGGTCCTGTCACAAAAATCACACTTTTACATTTGCTTTCTTTAAACGTATGAGTGCTAACAAGCAGCGTAGCTTGAGTCTTGCTCCAGGCCCTTTGGTCTTGCATCATCCACGGGGGAAAGACAGAAGCTCCGAGCTCCTTCCCCCGCAACGCCACAGCTGCCACAGAGGAGACAAATCTCCTTTGAGCCATCGTGCGCGCACTCTGCCCACTGCTGATCAGCAGGTTCCTGCACCCTGGACCACTTCACATGAGTTTTCCTGCATCTCAGTTTTCTTCTGCCAGACCTGAGCCTGATCGTCTCTCTCAAACCCCCATCTGCCAGGCCTCTTCTACGGCTGATAGGCTGCCAGGAAAAGAGGTTACAAAAAGGCCTGTGGGAGTGTGCAAGTGTGTGTATATTAGTATGTGCGTGGGCGTGCGAGTATGTCCGTGCGTATCGGCGAATGCATTCTTCTTGGTGCATGTGCGATTATTGGGTGTACTTGAAATTGACAATGGGGGAAAACAACCCCAAAAAGAACCAAACTGCGGGCACACAAGTGTATTTGTGCATGCTTGCATATCCATACATGCATTCTTCTTGAATTTCAATTTCCAAATACATGCAATTCATTGAACTGCAGATCATATATAAATGTGGCATTGTGGGTGACAAATCTTTCTCATTGGCTTATAAGCGGGTGATTTGTCACCCACGATAACCTATTATAATTGTCTCCGCAGGTATTTAAGGCTGGAGTTATTTTACCTGTTGTGCATCATGACTGGGACAGCCCTTACGGAGTGTGCGTGGGCACACGGTGAGTTGTTTATGTTTATAGCTGTGTGGCTAATGGAGAGGTGGGCAGATATTTCTTTTCCCTTAGTGCTCAGAATGTCCAGTCGACGCCTGGTTGAGTTATAGACTGTCCACTTTCTGTCAGGTATGTGTACGCTCATTATGTTCCGCTCGTTTTGCATCGGGTAATGTTAACCAGTGTTTGTACAATTCTTAGCCGCGGAACTGTTTTCCTTTAATGTGTCTCCCTGCTTGATATTTTGCTATGAGCTGTGAGCACCGGTAAAATTCGCGTGACACAACAAACGATCCATCTTGGTAAGTGAGTTTCGTTTTTTCTGGTTTACAGGAGTAAACCAGAATTTTATTAATCGTTCTTTGTCTTAGTGCGCTAAGGGTGCCTGACGCAGTCCCGGCGAATCACTTGAAGGCGGAAGAATATACCCTCTGAATTAAATGAGCATGGCTCTGCTGTTTTTCTTCCATTTTCTTTGAGTTTTCTCTTCATTTTCTTTTTCTTTTGGTGATCTGCCCATTGTTGTTAGGCTACATATGGCCTGTGTACTGCTGATCACTGATAGCTAAATTCATTAGCGGTTCTGAGTTGCCCTGCTATTGTTGAAGGGCCTTGTTGGGCTTTTGGCTATCTGCATCTGTGATTTTTGTTGGTGCTGTGAAGAGTGTGCTAATGCAGCTCTCTGAGAATTTGACTCTATCGCTCTAGTGAGCATTCAGACAAAAATTTCCATCTAGCATTTTTTTGTTCTTTTGTTTAAATGTTACTTTTTTTTAGTTGATTGCCATTGAGGATTTTAAAAACTGAAATAAAGTTTTATTTCTGGATTACTTTGCCTACGAACCTGTGTCCCTTATTTGGGTTATATGGCGTAGTCGGTTTTATTTGGGTGTGTTCTAAATTTTTTTACTACATTTTCCCTCCCTCAGCATTGCCACATAAAGAACCCGACTCTGGGCAAGTAAGTATATTGGGTATTAACAAATGCATTCTTCTTGTAAAAGTCCATGGAAAATGACAAAGAAGAAAAACACTTATATATTGTTTTTAATCCAGGTAAGCGCATACTGTATGTATAATGGACAAAACAAGCTATGGTCTTGTATACTTACACTAGTGGTGGGCCATTATCGGTGTTAATGTGAGACTCTTATTGCAATAAAAAATATTGCCGTTAATCTATTCACAAGGTTGGGTTGGGAGCTGGGTCTATACTGCGCAAGCTATAATGACTTACACCTTGATATTGTAGCGTGGATTTATACCTAGCCGAATTGCACTGTAGCCCTATTCAGACGGGGCTAGTTTTCTAAGCGACGAATGTGAGCTTCGATTCTTATCACCTGACGTCCGTGGGTTTCAGGTACCATTTTGGACAGGACTAACACCTCTGTGTTTATAACCATGGTAAAGCTAAATGGCTAGTATAGCAAAACCATGTTAACGTGTGGTTACTATTATGATTTTTATTTGTAGAAAATCCATGTTTAATTTTGATGATTTAAACATATGTAACAGATCTTACCTGATACTGATATTGCAATAGCCAGTCTTAACAGTTACGTGATCTGGCTCTTTCTTTGTATTTATTTAGTTATTTTATATATCCAAAAAATATATTAAATGTGCATGCAGTAAGAGTATCTATGGCATATCGCGTTGGCTAAAACACACAAGGAAACGCGTTGTGAAAAATAATATCACAGACATCGTACTCGAACTCTAGAATTATCACAGAGGTTGTGAGAATAAAATACAGATATGGTAGTTTCGGATAGGATTAAATTCAGCAAATATGTCTGTGGAATAATACTTTCTCTAACGACCCCCTGTGAAACTAGTCCCGTCCGAGTAAGACTTTACTTTTAGTCATGATTTAGGTAGCACACATATTCTGAATGCCTTTGGCAGAATTCAAATGAGCCATTTTAATCTAGATTAATCTATGCCCACCCCTAATTTACACATACATTCTTCTAGGTGTGTTTCAACTTTGATGGCATCAAAAGTGCCAAATATCAATAAACTAACCAAACTCTGGCAGTGCATACTTACATATCAGCAAATGAATTTTTCTTGTTGCATTTGGAAGTGCATGGAAATTACAAAACCAACTAGGGTATTTTTTATTCAGTCATGAATTCTTATTGATGCACGTGCAAATATTTGGTGCAACTACATCAACAATAGAAGAAAAAAACCCTTCTGCAATGCAACCGCTTCAAGATGCACCAAACTGCTGCAGTCCCCAGACCAGCTCTGGAGTTTAATTAAACAAGGAATTAACGGATTATATGGAGACTATCATTACAGGCCACTCGAGCAGTCTTCACAGAATGTCTTTTTGTCTCCCCAAGCTCTGGCTCAATGATTCTCAATGGATTACATGCGACCGCAGGACATGAGTCCGCATTCATTAAATCAATTCCTCCATCTTCCCCCTTTTAATAAAGATTGATTTTTTTTTTTACAACACTGCCTGACACTCCAGCACAAGAACAAAATCTTGAATATACAAAGTTGAATATGGACATATACTGGATATCCCTTTGTTGGTTTTCGTGAGGATGCGCCAAAGCGATTTGTTGCTAACACACCATGACAACACTTGAGACTCGCGCAGTGGTCTACGGATCACTTTCCAAAGTCACCTCGGCATCCTGAGGGGGAGGGAAAGACGTGCCGCTGTGATTTTTGTTTCATTGCACAGCTTCGCCACATGATTCATGAGGCAAGTTTTGTCAGCGTATCCTGCCCTTGTGTCTCTTTGTTGTTGTTTTTTCTGTCCACACGTTTGATGCATCAAAGCCTTTTCGCTTATAATTACAAAAGTACTGTAACCATATCAAATCCCAGCACACGTCTTTTATATTGAAATATTTCACAAAACACACGTAATCAGTGGGCAAACTCGGAAACAAAACTCAGGTTGTTGTTGCCGTTTCACAAGCTCTAGCTCAGCCGTCTTGCAAGCCCAAGACTGAAGGTCAACAGGCCCCCTGACAACAGCAAAGGATTATGGTAATGAAACAGATGCTGGCAGAGATAGAGCAGTGAGAGTGGCACGATACAGACCTTGTCTCTGTCCCAAAGAGATCCACTGATTGGGATGCTAGCTTCTATCAAGGGAACAGAAGCCTCAAATGGGTTCAGATAGGTTATGGTAGACATGTAATATGCTACAAGCATGCAGCGTTAGATGCTAATGTGAGCGTGGATAAAACTGACTAAAAGGCTAAAAGTATACAAAACTTTCAGCTCTTGCAATTATTCCATTGGCTCTTATTCCTTGTTTAAATAAGCACCACATTTAACCACAGTAATCAGGGGACCAAAAAAGCCAGCAGTTAATTTGCACTTTAAACACAGTTAAGCTCAAGAAGATCTGAGGTCAATTCACAAGAACTCTTCCCTGTTTTAAAACAATAAGGTACATCCTGACTAATCCGCCTCACAATAACCGAGCTGTAATTCTATTTGAGGGTTCTGGGGATATTGATAAAGTCCTCTGCTCACTTATCAGCCAATTAAAGCCTAATTACGTTCCATTCATTCTGCTCTACACCCTGAATGTTTTTCCTCCAGGGCCCAACGTGATCTTTAACGAATTGTTGACTTTGTGCCGAGTATTTCATTCGCAACAAAATCAGGTGCGTACAGAAGGCTCTGACAAATGTTTAGATCGTATTTCATTTAAAAACCAAACCCGTATGGAGCAGAAGGCTAGAAGCAGATAAACCGTTACGAGTAGGTTCTCTGCTTCTTGGATCCATGAATCACTGAAGCCAAATCTCATCCATTTAGGGCCCATTATTTGCAACAGTTAAGCCAACATACACATTTAGCTCAATTTAAATGAAATATTTAAGCTTACTTTGGCTTAAATGGATAGTTCACTGCAAAATGAAGATTCTGTCATCACTGACGCATCCTCAAGATGCTCCAAACTTGTATGACTCTTTCTTTCAGACCCCAATGACCTTCACTGTATGGAAACTTCTATATTTTTTTTAAAAATATCCACTTCTGTGTTTGAAATGTGACCATCTAACAAAATCCCTACCTATTTAACAGGTGAATTAACGTTCTGAAATTATCTTTTGTATTAATATTTCCCATTTACAGCAACTTACTTGACACTGAGGAACCATTTTGGGCTCCTCAAAGAAAATTTAAGTGAAACGTTCTAACAAATATGCTTTTACAGCATAAACAACTAAAACAACTATCTTGTCCAGCTAAAAGATTCTACTAATATCAGAAATTCTAAATGGAACGTTTGATGCCAATAAAGAACTTTTATTGTTCTATTAACATTAACGCTAACAGCACAGTTTTTTTATGACGTCTCTTTTCTCCTCGAAGGGCTTTAATCAAAGTATTGATGTGACTAACAAAAACGTACTAAAGTGGATTTGGTACTTTGGTATGTTTTTGTTAGTCATCTCTCTTTTTAATGATACCATCACTGTACACTCTCAGAAATATAGGCCCCTTTTCAAAAGGTAGATGTTTGTACCTAAACAGTCCATTTTGGTACCTTAAAGGTAAAAATTAGAACTGAAAGTGTACATATTTGAATTTAGTAGGTATGAAATTGTACCTTTTGAAGAGAGTATACCATGCTATACACCACAGTAGCTTTTAGTCTGTAAAAACACATTCAAGAAACGGTGAATAATCCAAGCTAAAAACGGTCTCTTTGT
This sequence comes from Enteromius anoplus, assembly GCA_032359395.1. Taxonomy (NCBI): domain Eukaryota; kingdom Metazoa; phylum Chordata; class Actinopteri; order Cypriniformes; family Cyprinidae; genus Enteromius; species Enteromius anoplus. Next base: position 4,564,845 of record JAUMHG010000051.1, read on the forward strand.
CCGACTGCTCTATCTTCATCGTTTTTATTATATCAACTAACAGCATCAAAAAGTGATTTGCACAGCTCGTCTGAAAATAGAGTTTCAATATATCATTACCAAACCTAAAAGGATGTCAAAGATCCTTATAAAAAAAAAGACAATTGAAAAGCGCGATTGAGCCAGAATTCAAAGTGCAGCTTTTGACATCATCAGAATCCCAGGAATTAGTCAGGGATGGCGGATAATAAAAAGCCTCCATGACACAGGGAGAAGGAGGTAGAGGCGTCTCCAACCTCATCTGCTAAGATTGCCTTTGAATCAGTATTAGCTCAACACTTTACGGCAAATTTCAATGCAGCCTTTTTTTTTAATACCGTAACCAATGTCCTCAATATCAGCTGTACCTTGCAAACTACCCAAGACAGAGTGACAAAAACAGACAGGGCTTTTTGCAGTGCGGCATTAGCTCATAATGGCTCATTTTGAAAAGCATATTAGTTCCAGCATAATTACAATCAAGTCTTACGCTTGCTATTTTACAAGCATTCAATAGGACCAGCCTCGGAGCTGCAAATGACACCAGTTGAGTGTAACTGACAACACATCTTTCCCTCTTTTTTTTTTTTTTTTTTCCTTCGGCATCTTCCTAAACCCCCCACATTCCCACAGGACAAAAATAACAACGTCCCTGCTTAATTTTTGTTTACATGTTTATTTTGTACACGCCTTTGTGAGAGTCACTAGAGCAATTATACTTTTTTGTCACTCTTGGAGGAGGAGAGGGGAATCATAATGCCGAGCAGCCCTGTAATGAGCCGAGTTCTTGCAGTGTGATCTGATTTGATATCTCTGACATCCATCTGCCTCTATTTGCTATCTCTTTGGCTCACGGCCTGAATATAAAACTCAGCGTGTTTCCTCAGGTCTGTTTAGGGATTGAACCTTTGATACCGCTGTGCCTACGGTGGGAGAGGGAGGTGGAGAACTGAGGGGGGGTTACACCAAGATCAGAAAAAATGACAGAAAAATTTGCATTGTTGAAGATGGAGCTGAACATACTTTTCCGGTCCTGCCCCCACAGGGTTAAGCCAATCTGACGAAATGTTCAAACAAACAAACAAACAAAAAAGTCCATGAAAAGGCTAGGATTACCAATTACATATGCTTACATATACATAACTATGATGCAATATTGCACGTTGACAATAAAACGAGTATCTGGAGGAAGGTTGCTCAGTAGCATCATACATTTCACCTAAAACTTCCCTTAAAATATTAATAAAATCAATGCAAGTTGTGTGCATGCTGTAAATTGAAAGTGGAAGGCAGCTCGTTTAGCCTCTACAAAATGAATGAGAAATTAGAGACCATGGCGTTTTAGAAAATTTGAGTAAATGTTTAGAGCTCTTCTGAAATGCCAGTTACAAGAGACCTTTCTTCAGGAGAAACATCTGAAAAATAGTAGATGCTGCCAAAAGTCTACATTTGTTTCTGTCCTACAGACAACACTGGAGGGAAGCAATGCTCATCAAATTCACCTTTAGCCAGACTAAAGCAATAAATTCTTCGAAAATGTAAATGCATTAGCCTGACTGAAGACAGATAACGCGGGTCAGCTTCACCCAACACATAAGCACATGCACGCTTGCTTCAAATATTTGACTACTCAAACATTAAATATACTATATTGAAATACTCCAAAGCTGCACACATAGCCAGATACTACGGTATACTGAAATCATTAACTCAGCAATTTTTCATGCGGTCACAATTAAGAGCTAAAAGTAACTAATGAAAGTCAACAATTTCCTTTAGCTGAACACTCTCTTGTGTCTCATTGCCAATGTCAAAAGCGGTCCCCCAGGACCGTTCCTCTTTTGCTTCCCTTTTCACAACATTCGGGATAAAAATCACATCCTTTAGAAATGACGAGAGAGGCGGAGAGAAAGACGAGCCCAAAGAAAACAGGCGAAAGGAAAAAAAGAGCAAAAGGAGGGGAGGGTCTAATCTTTGGCTCCCACAACAAACAATTAGACCTTTTTTCTTTCGAGAGAAGGTTGAAAAAAGGGGTTTAAGAGAGGGGCAGAAGAAGCAGTGAAGGCGTTGGTCTTTTATAGCTCTTGTCATGTGCGTGAAGACACAGGGCGGCCATAGGAACACACGCCTAACGTCCAACAACAGGCTGGGCCCCGGGCCTCCTTGCGCTTTCAGTCTGCATAGACGCTGCACCTCAGGGGGCCATTAGAGCCTGAATAGGGCCCTGACAACCCCGCGTAGCTCAGTGGGGTATCGATAAATGCTGACATATTGACTCCCTATGCCCCAGCGCCAGGGGACAGGCGTGCCGAAATATGAGAGCGTGAAGGACTTGAATGGCAGGATTTTATACTTAAACATTGATACAAATATACAGCGGTGTTCAGAAGTCTGATGGAAACCAAAGAAAAAGCTGCAACATTTTACATGTAGTTCTTTCTTTGCAGTTTTATTATTATCAGAAAATGACAATCATAGTTAGTACAAAAATAATTTTAATTCATTTTTGATTATATTTGGTTAGTGACTTAGAAATAGCACAGAACATTCCTTTTGTTTCTAAATTTGCCTTACTTTTTGTTGTTGTTGTTGTTGTTGTTGTTGTTGTTGTTGTTCAAAAATGTAAACATTTCTACACTGTAAAAAAGTGACTTTTAAAGTCATAAATAAAGTCATTTCTAGTCACGTTTATTTCTATAGTGCTTTTAAGAATACAAAATTTGTCAAAGCCACTTTCCAGTATCAAACAGGATGAAGTGTCAACCTCCAGCCCAGTTCAGTTTAAATGGTATCTGTTCAAAAAAACAACAACCATTGAATAGCTTTTGACCCCCTTAAAAATTGTAGAATAAATTATTGCAAATGTCACCTCATTTTAGAGGTCGGTATTGAAATTGCATTTTCATTTTGATCAGCCATTTATCACTCCATACGTCCAAGTAGGGATATTTTGAAAAGAGCTGAATTCCTGTCACCATAGGGAGCGAGAGATATGAGAAATGGAGGATGCCTCCCTGAGCCGTTTTCTTGAGGGTCACCCTACCTACCTCTGTTTCGAGGGAGTGGGGCTTAGTTTTCTACAACATTCCTTTTTTGCCAAAATGGGATTTCGTTTCCTGGGGTTGGTTCCCTGCTAATTAAGGTCACAGCTAAAGTAATGAAATTAAGAAGGACCACAAAGCAAAAAGGGAACCCAAGGGGTCCGTGCCAATAGTGCAGAAGCCCCTTCAGGAGGCTTGAAAGGAAAATGCAGGAAATCAAATACTAACTCAGAGCTCTGAGAAGCGCCTGTTTATTTTATCCAGAATGTAAAAGGATGGAGTTTAGGTTGGAGACAGAATGCGCTCAAGGATTGAGATATGTGCCTGAAGGACGACTCTGGAGTCAAGGCATATAATTCTTTCATCATAAAGTGGTTATAGTACAGACAAAACTCAGTGTGAGCTCATTCTGGAGGGGGATATTGCCATACTTTTTGGGCAGTGTTCTAAAAAAAATGCTAATTTCTAAACCAACTGTTGGCTTATTCTTATAAAAAGATGCTATTTAGAGTAGGCTTATTAGAGTACTAGAAGATATAAAAAGATTAAGATTAAAAGTGTCATAGAAGAACAATTTTCAGTTATTAAACGACCAATTTAGATCTAAAAAATCACTGTAAAGAAGCTTTGATTTATCAGGGCCACTGAAGAACCCTAAACCTCTTCCCATTTCTTTTTACAAAAAATTTAAAAAAAAGGTTGATCTTTGACTACTTTTTTTTTTTTTGTCAATTTTTGTCCCATTTCTGTCTAGGACATCTGCTGAGATACTGAAGAAATCTTATTTGTCAAAAACAAATATTTAAAATTTTTTTTAAAAAAAAAAAAAAAAAAAAAAAAAAAAAAAAATCAGTCACCGTCTATACAGTCATACTTTGCTGCTTTTGTTTCAATGGATACTATATGAAATTCCCAAGACATTCTTAAGAAGACATAAGGAGGTCTTTAATATTTCCTGTTTTTTGATTTTCCATCAGCTCTCAGTCACAGCAGTTGATGGTAAAGTCAGAGATCAGCACTCTATATTGTATCTTTGGACCGTAAGGGTTTTTCAAAATGATAGTGTACATTCCCCTAGGGAGGGTCCGACAGGGGACGCCTTAAATAAACCCATTAGTTAAAAATGGAAGGCTTGGCTTTTTTTCCCTTTGAAGTTACTGTGACTGCTTGCTATCCACTGCTCGCAGTCTCTCTAAGCTCACCGGTCAACGCCTGCGTATTTTTTAACTTGCTGGAAAGACGAAACACATTTCTGATTTGCAACACTCAGTGAACATGTTTATTGTCTTTTGGTACAGCCCTAAAAATGAGCGGCCACATGTTGCATGCACGAAAATAATGAAGAATCCATTTGCAAAGCAGGTCAAAAGCATAAAATGGGCGATGTAATGGCCGTAAGTGGCATGGGCTAATGGTGATTTTAAAGCAGTCGAGCATGGTGTGAATGGCTCTAATTCATCAGCTCTCTGACTGGGCACACAGCTCCAAACTTAATTAGTGTTGCACATTATGCGGGGCATTTTCTCCATTGTAATAAAATTAGTGAGAATGCTTGCTCTACTTTCTAACACGCCTTGGTGTAACGGGGGATGACAATAATCCGGCAGTGTCCGTGCCAGCTGCATGTCAAAAACTTTGACATCTATGGCAGGGGGAGAATTTAGACATTTTTTAGACATATAGCTCTATTATGATCCTGTGTTTTCTTCTAACATGGGTTGCGAAGAAAACAGAAACTCTTTTAAGACAGAATAGTCACCCCCTCCCCCATGTTATGTCTGTCATTGAATGTGGCATGCATTTCAAGTGAATTCCTTCTGATTTATCAGTCAAGAAATCACAACGTGCCAAATGTTTTCCTAAGCAGTGGTTAAATATAAATAGACCACAAATATAATAGACCACACAGATCTTAGGAGACACTGGATCCAATCAAAACAAAGCCAAACAAGCCTATTCCTAAATATAATGCTTTGTTTATAAGAGAAAAAAATGATACGACGTTGACAGATGGAGGATGGGTGAAAAGATGTTTAGAAGTTCTAGTTTCATCTTAGTCACTACGGCAATTTACAAAAAAACAGAAGAATCTTCAGCGATTGTAGGGAATTAATTCATAAAATGCCAGACAGTGAAAATGACATTGTTATTTGTATCTGACGAATATGCATGCCACCACATATTTACAAGTTATTTAAAATCCCCATTCTACAGTATTAGGGACTGCATTTTCATTGGTTCACTGGAATTTGAAGAATTGCACATTGAAAGGTCTACGCAAAAAAGCTTTTTAAACGTTAACCTGAAACACAGAATGAAACATTCATCTTGTAGATTAACTATAAGACTAAATGGGTTCACCTATTTCACTTGTATTGGAATGAATATTTCAAGCTCTGTGTATAATATCCAGCAAGAAGCTTCTTTTTTTTCAAAGGCACACAGTTCAATCAAAATCCTTACTTGAACGATGTAATTCACATAAAACCCTGGAGAACACAAGAGACACTTTTCCTTTCTATTTGTTTTCGGAGAGCTATCCTGAGTGTGTGACAAGAAAGGAGTCTAAAACAACCAATTAAAGCAAAATTGCCTTCGCTCTAGAAGAAACATTGAGTCAAAGCCCCATGGGAACTACTATAGAGCGCTGAGCACTCTTGTCCTTTCCAATGGCACGGTCAAGATCCACCAGTTGAGCGTAGATAGAAAGATAGATAAATGACTTTTGGAAACCGTGTTTTTCTTGTCAACACAAGCACTTACATGAGAATGCAACCCTGATGTCAACTCATTCCTTTACCAATATCTCCTCCTGCCTTTGAGTAAAACCTCTGTCAAATGAAAGGAAAGTCTTGCCGACATTGTCTTGACACAGACCGAGACCGATTACCACCTGTGATTACAGAATTTGTCCAATCTCAAAGTTTTCAAAATGTCCTGTGTTGCAGAAAAAGGTATTAGAGTTGGATGAACACACAATAGAAAAGAAAAATATATGAAATTTGCTTAGACATCAATGAGATAATGTGGATAACCTTTACTTGTGTCTCCCATTTCTCTGAATCTTCAGTATGAACTTATTTCTTTAACGAATAGTTCATCCAAAAATGACATCTCATTTTTAGTTATACTCACCCCCAGGCCATCACAGGTGTATTTGGCTTTCTTCTTTCAGGCGAACACAATCATACATAAAAAGTACTGCACATAAAACTAACCTATGACTCGACGAACGACGCAACTTACATCATAGTTCATATGTAGAGTCAAAAGTCAGCCAAGAAGCAGGAACTCGGCGCTTAGTTAGTCAGTCAGTTATTTATGTTATAATTTTAAAACTAGAAATATATTCGATCTGCTTCAGAGGACATGTAATAACCCCTCGAAGGGAAATAGGTTGGCTTAACATTGCAGTACTTCTGTATATATCCGATTTACAGAGTTGCAAAATAATGGCCGCTATCCACCAGCATTACCAAGCTTGGAAGAGCCTGGATAAACAAAACAAAACAAAAAATAAATCACTGTGTTTGTCTGAAAGAATAAAGTCATATACACCTAGGATGGCTTGGGGGTGAGTAGTTTATGGTGTAATTTTCATTTTTGGGTGAACTGTTCCTATAACGATTCTGTCTTCAGCTCTCTTACTGTAAGCATTTATTTTCATGTGCCCAGTCTCTGTGCAATAAAATTCTTTCTTTGCTATACCCACATTGATTGTCAAGACAAGCGCAAACAATTTAAAAAAACTACGGATGTCAGCAACTGACTTCTTTGTGTATAATTTCAAGAAAACAAAGCTAACTAGGCTTCTGAGCTCAAACCGTGAAAAAGCAAACAATTTATTCACCCTACATGTGTCATAAATACAAATGCAACACGCAGAGTGCATTCAAAGGGGGGGAAAAAACCTCAAACACTTATGATTTCTGTCCAAATTGGATTGCCAATACCTATAATATCAAGAAAAACATCTCTAAGAAGAATGAAAAAAATAATAATACAAAAGAAAAATGGGTACTTGAGATCCATCATGGCTTAGCCTAGAAAACTAACACATTATTGATCTTTTCTTGGGTTTCTTTCTCTCCGCTGTTTGTTTAGAAGCTTCATCCCCACTAATAGCTGCCTCAAAGCATAATCTCCCTCCTCCCCTCCACAACCTCTTCATGGTCCTCTTTTCATGGCATCTCATACAGTTAAAGTTAGCCGCCTCACTGCGGTGAAGCTCCGAGAGCCAATTGTGTTGCTAATGTTGACACCTGCCAGAGCGGAGCCGAGCGAAGGCTGTTTGTGCTCGCTGCAGCCTGATGCATATCTCTTTAGGATGATTACAAGTACTTTATGGGCACCAATCACACACTTTAACTTTACTGCATGATTGAGAAGAAAGAAGAAAGAGAAAGAAAAGTTGGGAAATGGCTTTCAAATATCCAATATTTTTAAAGTGACTAAAAAGTTATTTGCCATCACTCATGGAAGAGAAATTTGCTAGTTTTGCCATGATGCGCACACTGACATAGCACAAACTAAATACTATGCAACATAAAAAAATTGCAGTTAAAGTAGCTTTCTTTGTAGTGCCATGTTCGTTCACAGACGTTCATGCACCATAATTACAAAACATTATAATCACTTTTAAAATGTGTTAATTTTTCTAAAGAACATGGTCACCAAGATTTGTCATACAGTAGTGAATACTAAGAAAGTCTCACATGCAAAGAAAAAAAGCATAACAAACATAGTGGAAATGTATATATTGTATATGCATTCTAATCCATAAAAACAGATTTGAATCTATGTTTGTTCATGCAAATTTACATCTATGATATGAAACATCTCTCCTAAGTAAACTTAAAGGCGAATTCTCAAAGGGACAGAAGCAGCTTTGCTGGCTCTGAACGTAGCTTTTCCATCTTAGTGTGCTGGAGTGGGGATTCACCCCCAGTCCCTACAGATGTACATTAATGCAGACAACACACTGAGCCTGTCTCTTCCACAAGCCCTCTTCACTAAACAGACTGCTGTCCAGCCCCATCGTGTCAGTTTGAAGCCCCCATTCAAAAGTATTCATGCATCTGCCTTCGAGGCACAATGGCCGCTAGTTTATAAACTGTCTGCCCGCAAGCCCAAAGGCTTTAGTCTACATTGTTTTCATACCCTTAATAAACTTTTTGAAGGAGTTCATCAACTGGCCTGAATAGCCTGCGCACTGAATCTCGAGACAGAAAATAACAGAGTTCTTTTTTTCTTCAGCTCTTTTCTTTCTTTTTTTCCCTTTTTAGGAGCAGTTTCTCTGACAATGGAGAAAGAAGGCTGCTAGACTTCAGAGGAGTCTTAGGCCCAACACAAGAAAAAAGGCAGCATTCAATTAAAAGAACAAAATGCTCCCCCCATAAAGGAAAAGGAGACAATTGATTTCTCCTCCATTCAAAAGTGAGAAGATGATCCGAGCATCACTTCATATCTTATTCCAAAAGAGAAAAACACATTCAAATGCACACAAAGTGTGAGAATGCAAACGGAGGGTAAATATGTTCACAATACACAAAGAGCAGACATCATTACAAATCAACCTAGGACCTTTGGATAGAGATGATTTCAAAATTGCATTAGCCTGTAAAAAATGTAAAAAGCGTGCATAAACCATCACCTGCTTTAGCCGTTCATTTTAAAAGATATTATGCTTTTGGAATCGGTATTTATTTGTCCATTTTTCTAAGTGCTTCCTGTGACACCCGTTAGACAGGCAGCACGAATTTCAAAGAGGCAATAAATTTCAGTATTGGCTATAAGCCATTAATCCATTCTCATACCTTTAAAATGTGTGGAAAACTTAAAGGTCTTAAATGGATGTCTTCTCTAATGAATTTCATCCCCAATTAGAACGAATCGCCACAGTCCAAGCTGCATCTCGCCTTTTCGCCTGTGGGGTCCGGAACGACTCCAAAAAAACAAAAAAAAACAAAAAAAACTTGCTAAATTAACAGGGCGCACAACCATAAAATACACTGCGCAAAAAAACTGTCTGCTCCGCCTTTCGTCTTTCGACTGTGTTTATTAATAATATTATTTAATGTAGAATATTATTATTATTGATTAAATAAATATAATGGATATGTTCATATAGGTCTACGTAGTCTAAAGTTATTCGATTTGAATATATAATATTAAATCTAATATATATATAATACAAGGCAGTGAGAAAACAAATGCATAATCGTCTGTGTCTGTGAAGGTAGCGTTTAATTAGATTTGACAAGTTCAACGCGTTCGTTTCGGTCTCTTGAAAGTAAAAAAAAAAGAAAAAAGTGAAGTAAAAAAACACCACAATATGTTATGTAGGCTATGTGAAATGAACGAATAAAAAAACATAATAAATTGTAGTAGTTACAGTTAAAATCATATTTATTTTCGTTTGGTTAACATTTCATATGTGTGTATGTGTTGCTCCTGCTTTATTTAAATGTAGCTTATAACGATCAGGCTACTCAATACTAATAATTATCTTAATGTTCATCGAACAGGGCGATTTAAGTTTCGGATGCAGAATTGTACAAACATCACTTGTTGCTGAGATGACTTTCTCAGAGGTGTTTCTCAGCTCTTTAAGCTGTGCTCACTGAAGCGCAATGACCTGCCCGAGTGTGAGGGGGGTTACCGGTTACTGCCATTTACCGCATCCCGGGATGCTCTATTGTTCCTTAAAAGCCACTTGAACGGATCTCTTAAACACCGACCAACGCGACTGTAACGCTCTATTAGTTAAATCCACATGCCCGCGCTGGAAAAAAAAGAGTGCGTAAGGATTGAAGACAAATGCGTAAAGTACAACGCAAAATAATTAATGAACTACTGCGCCGTTTTAAGTTAAATGTTTGAATCCTAAAAACAACCTGCCTTTCATCGGTGTGCCCATACGGTTAATAAATTAAAATCCAGCAGGCATGTCTTCGTACAAAATATTTAGCATAAACACCTCGGTTTCTATCACCTAAAAAAAAAATCATTTTTACATTTTTGCTGATTCTGAAACATAAGCACACTCCGTCTGTACTATTTGTGTTATTGACAACAAATCAGATGCAGCAAAATAAAATATCGTAGCAAATAAAAGCACAGATTTTGCGCGCTGTGTTTTGGATGTATTTTCAGACCCCCTCCCCAACGCACACACACACACAGTTTAATGAGGCCTGTATCACAGCTTGTGTGTGTCAAGTGTGACCCGCCCTCACAAATCAAATGGCTAAAACGGAAATGACAATTTACATGTCAGAATCAATTGTGTATTTAAGTCCCCATTACAAACATTAACCAGATACGAACGCACCAAATGCAATATCCATTGCTCGCATGGAGGGGGAATTACGCACAAAGAACCGAGCACTCATCCGCGCAGATACATTGTGTGTGATTCGTGTATTACATTTGGGTTCCAAAGCCCTTAAAAAGTTGAAAAATGAAATCCTCTCTGGTTATTAGCCGGAGCAGATGATAAAACAGCGTTTATGTGCGTAAGTCTTTTGCGCGCTCGGTTAACAGCTGGGGAGTGAAAACCCGCGCTATTACAAGAATTCTCTCCGATATAAGAGAATGATATTCTCCATAACATCTGTGCGGAGATTTACACCGTCCCAGATGGCAAACCGTATTTAATGAACAGTCAAGCGGTAATATGAAGTCGCTTTGTACTGCAGTCGTCTCAAGTGTTTTTGATAAGCAAAAGACATCCACGGATCAAAGATCATAAGCTTCTCAATTTCCCTTAACTGCCTGAGCCCTCATTCACATCATCCTTTCCCGTTTTGGTTATTTTTAAACATCTCTGAAACACATCAAAAGTCACATCTTGACAAATTCAGGCCCTGTCTGGAGTTCACAGGTCATCCGCGCTCTAAAAACGACATTGTAAACTAGTCTATAATCCCCGTATAGAGACCAATTAAGGATCACAGCAGAGTCAATGAAAGCCGCATTAAAACACCAGCCAAATTTTTTTCTCTCCTTATAGCTAATATAGGCTGGATAACGAATATTGTTCACTTCATCACCTAGCATTACATTTACAGTCGTGCCACAGGGCTTTTAACAGCTACTATCAATCTATCGGAGCTTACAAAATAAAAATAGGCTCTATAGCTATAATCAAATTATTTTACTTGCTTATGATAGTAAGCAAGTGTGCAAAGAAAAAACTCTGAATAAATAAATAAATTAATTAATGTAAGTTGTTTTGGCAATGGAATGCAAATCATGGTCAATCTGGTTCGGTAAATTTGATTGGCTCCAGGAATTAGAACTGCCTTTATCTGGATTTTAAGCAACTAGCAGTGCAATAGCGAAATGGACGCAAGCTTTTATCATTACTAGTTTCAGTGTAATATTATTATGAGCTTATTTCTGTTCAACTTATTATCCCTGTCAACAAAATGGTTAATACCGGAGCATAAGGAGAAAAAAATGGCAAAATAAATAAATAAAACAACAAAATATATAAGATATTTTGAATATGACTGTATAGTTGTTGTTGTTACTGTAGTGCTGAATTATGGATTAAACCCTGGACTCTATACACTAAAGAAAATCCCTCGCCAGTCAAATTCTCGAGTTGCGTTGAGACAGGGTGACGGGAGAGAAGAGGTTAATCCGTGTTTAATGCAGTGATGGTCCACACTCTGATGGTTATGTTATCTCTGCCCAACATTTGGGTCTCCCACAATTTCAGCCCAGCCAAAATAGCTGCAAGAAAGTGCAGATGGAGTCACTCTCAACGCCTGAGGAGAAAAAATATTAATAGCTAAATAACTTCCCCTTACTTTCACTTAATCTTCCTCTCTCTCTGTGTGTGCGTCCCTGTAACATATTCTATTGCAGATGGATTTGTTTAAAATGTCTCCCTATGCTTCTCTTTCAGTGCGGCTTTAGGTCAGAAATATCTGCTTTATTTTCATATAAATGTGAAGCAAGATAGAAAATGCCCTGCCTGTGCGCGTCTAGGGCGTCAAGACTATATATAAAAAATGCTATTTCAGAATATTCTTCGCGCTTCTTCTAAATATCACCGAGTTCCTGTGTACAGTAAAACCGAGTCTGCGCATCGCTCACATAAGTCTCGCCTACAGTTTATCACTATTATCCCATAACAACGCTCTTAAACCCCCTGACTGAAGTCTGTTTGATTAGTCTGAAAAGCTCAGGTAATCCACAGATCTGCTGAAGTGTCCAGTGCCACTCTCACAAATGGCCGCGTGGTCGCGTTTAACTGATGCTCCTCCAAACAAAAAGAGCACCAGGTGAGTTGTCAGGCGCGGGGCTGGGACCCATTAAAGACTAATTATGTTTGGCAGGTTTGTGCTAACTCTGCTGTCGCTCATCATATTTTTTTTTTTATTTCCGTAACGAGGATGGCAGGTGCACAAGATTATTATTATTGTAATGCCCACTAAACCAAATGTGGAAGTCATAGCTAAGGCTATTAAGGTTAGGTACACGGAGATCATATCAGGGTACAGGGAGCACAGTCAACGTTTACTGTATGTCGTTTGTTTTACAAACGATTAACATTGTTAAATAAATAACTAATCTACCAGATTCTAACTGCTTACGCGCGCGCCACGAAAATAAGTAAAGAAATGTTGTTTGCCAAAACAAGTCAACATAATTATAAACATAAATATAAACTCTGACCTTTTTTAATTCGTTTTATTTTATTTTTTTTATGAAAAATACATGTATTTTGTAAAGTCCTAAAAGTATTAATCAACGCGGCTAAAAATTAATGGAAATATTATATTCATTTAATAAATTTATTTCTGAGGTATGACATTTTTGATCAACTTAATACTGTGCCTACTGTAAGCAATTTCACATCTAATTAACACAATAAATAAATAAATATTGTATGCCAAGACGAGTAAATAAAAATCTGAGGACTAGATTGAACTAGATTGTAATCAGTTTAACACCTCATGTAATAAATAATTGCTGTATTTTGCATACCTTAAATAAATAAATAAATATATTGTAAAATAAACTCCAAATCTCATGAATTTACGCCCTGGGCGAGTCACTGTGAGCCGTTTAGAGATGAAAGTGAAAAGAAATAAAGGGGCTCAGTTTAATCAGGGCTTAAAAGCTCTTCTACATTACGTTTGTGCGCGAAACCCCGGCGCGAGAGCTGCTGCAGGATCAGTGTGTTTCTTACCGGTGCCTCCGAGCTATTACACTCCTCAGCAACACAGACGCCCATTCAACACACAGCAGCTCTAATAAGTCTTAACATTATTAAATGTTATCCGGATGGTAAACTTAAAGAATCCCTTCAAAGATTTTAACAGTGGATTCATGTGTTGTGCAGAAGATGAGACACTATAAACGACAGATTTATGGAATAATTAACCTAGAGATGACGCACTCACAACATTCCCAACATATTAACAACAACAACCAGCGGACAGCAACAGAGATTGTTTTTTATGCATTTGTTTATTAACGAATATCAGTTTTGGCCTGTGTATAAATGCATATAAAAGTCATTTTGGTGGGATGACATCTGAGCGCGTAACTTTGGCATAATTTACGAGGGAACACAGGAGTAACGTGCTAATAAAAATAGACATTTTAATTTGATGATACTGATGGATTTATCCATCGTAAAATATCATTGTAATTGTATACCAGTTATTTTAAAGAAATTATTTAAATAAGTGTAAATGTTAAACCTTTACTTTGTGGTAAACCAACTGCGTAGTTACGCGCAACTAAACCCGCACAAAAGACGCTGTTTTGCACCGTGAAATGTTGAGCTTACAATTGTAAACGCTCCTTCATATTACAAAACTATCTACCAGCAGGGAGCACTGAATAATTTATCTGCCTTTCTTTTTTTTTTTACTACCCTTTGTACAAAGTTTTCCCCTCTTTTCTGGGGTCTTTGAATGGGGGTCACCGGTCCAGTTACTCTTTTTGCTGCCCGGCTCCAGAGCCGTTTTCTTTTGTATTTCAGTCTAAAGGTTACAAAGGCTTAAAACGAGATTGTTCATAACTACGTTTAGAAAAAGGCAAAAAGGTATTGTGATCCGCTATACATCTAAAATTATATATCTTAAAATGTAATATATATAGTTATGTATAATTCGAAACAGTCATGTTGTATTATTTCAATTGTGCATAACTGAAACATTACAACATGACCGTTTCGAATTATATAAAATTTCGAATTATAAAAGTAAGCTTTAATTCCAAAACGTGTTTAATTATAGACTTTTAAATATAATATAAATATATTAAATAATTGACCTAAAATAAAATATCAACGATAAATTAAATTTTGCTTTTTTAGTATGAACTCCAGCCTTTATACATTTTCGGATTGCTATTGTCATGCAATTAGTACAAATATTTATCACGTTCAGTTCACAATATTTAATTATGACGATAATAAATATAATCATCATCATTATTATTATTATTATTATTATTATTATTATTATTATTATTATTTACAGTAATAAATGTTGCCAAAACAAGTCACCTCCACGGGGTCCACATGTCTCATATAATGTAGTTGCTTAAACTGACATGGATTCTCAAATGGGTCAAACTGTCAGTTGTCGTTTAGGGGGTCGTTAAAACGCGATGGAAATGGAATGTGCCACACAAATTAATTTACCCGGCTAAATACCTGACGTCAGGGCTCACATAAATAATTGAGTAAGTACTGAACAGCTAGCAGCATGAATAATGAGAGCTATTTGTGCCGTTTTTTTTCCAAGGGGGCGCACAGATTCCCCCTGGCGAGAATGAAGGACTGCAGCATCTGTCCCTTTCAAATAACTGCCTAATGAAATATCAATTGCAACAACAGCAGCAATTACAGCACCAGTCCCTCACGGTCTGTCAGTACAACTGATCCACACCACAAAAACATCTTCCGTTAGAGTTCGAGTGAATGGAGGGAAAAGCACTACTTTTACGCACCGCGTTTCCTCGCATCTATACGCAGAGAATGAGAAATGTAACGGCCTCTGACCTTTATCCCCGAGAATCCCATCGATGCTGTGCTTGGTTTTCTTTTCTCCGTCTTCATCTTTTTTATCACACTCGTCATCGTCATCTTTCTTGCCAAAACGAGCTCTCAAAACCCGACTAATGGAGCTAACTATAAAGAGAGATAATAATCACTGTAACGCCAATTATAACAATCATAACAATGCACACTAAAAATCTGATTTCATTTATAGAATTCGAATGCAAAATTCCAAAATGAATTAAAAACGAATAAACAGATTTATTTTTAAGTAGATGTTGTGCAGCGCGTAACGTCCTCTTAATGTCAATAAGAATGAAATGGTGCTTACCGGAAGAGGCCTCACCTGAAGGAACCGTGCCTCTGTCACACACCCCGTCCTTCAGCAACTTATCCCGGATTTCCCAGCTGAACATCCCTGGATTCTCGCGTTTGTATTCCTCAATTCTCTTCTCAACGTCGGGCGTTGCAACTTGCTTTAGAGCATAACCAAAAAACGTGGATGGAAAAAAAAAAGCACAAGAAATGCGCATTCCGTTTACAATCATTTCCAGATGTATTTATAATAAACATATATTTAAGAATTCGTCATATTTATTTAATATCCCCCTTGCGATTCGTTAAATGTATCCATCACATGTGCCACTCACCCTCGGTTTACTTCCACCTATCGCTCCCGGACGAATGGAACCGGTCTCCTGGTAGCGACAGAGGATTTTGGACACGCAGCCGTGTGAGACCCGCAGCTGTCTGGAGATCACACAGGGTCGGATGCCGTGATGGGCCATTTCCACTATTTTGTGTCGAATATGATTTGGCAGTGGCCTTCCGTTGATGAAAACTCCACCGAGCTGGTTCACTCGACCTTGACCCAGAGGCGTTGAGACTGTGTAAAAACATCCAGGCCCCAAAAGAAAGTTTGAACAAAGGAAACAACATATCAGATATGATTGTGACACTTTATAAAATTGCAAATGGAAATACGCGTTGAATATATGCATGCAAAAATGATCCATAATGTAAAGTGCATTTTACTTCTTGTGAGCAATTTAATGTCATCGACATTTGAGTGGGAAACCCTGCAAGTGAGTCCTCCATGCAGGCTTTGCACAGGATTTATCTCCAAAAAAAATCATCTACATGCTGTCATTCTGATTAATCACATGAGATAATATTATTTATCACGTGATGTAGAGAAGATTTTGAAAACTATTCTTGCCGAAGGTTTTCTGTTTATTGGAAGATACGAAAAACGATTAATCAAAGCCTGGAGGAGAATTAATCCAAAAATCTCGTCTTTCTTGAAAGAATCCTTCTATAGCCTACTATCAGTCTATCTGATGTGTTACGAGAGGATGTAACACTTGAGGACACTAATTGCCATTCAAGAGGCACTAAAGACGTGCCACTTTAAACCTCGATTATTCCCAGTCATGCAACACAAATATTAGTGTGATGCTTTGAGCCAGCTCTCAGCTGTGTGTTTTATTTCCCTTCACTGCTGCGAGATACTTCAGTAAATCCCACAGATTGCAGGATTCGTGGGTTTGCTAGGGTTTCGTCAAACTGCTCTTAAGCACGAATTCACTCGATCCAGGAAAGAGTTGCCCATTTAATGCGCAAGCGGCGCATGCAAATAACACGTCCAGAACATTTTACTCAGAAGTCTGCAAGATGACAAGATTATGAAAGGTTCGGTGTCATTTATTTCAAACAGCTAATTTCATAAGTATGGTCTCTGTTGTTTTTAAAAGTTTTTGTTCGGTCTTATAATTAGCCTACGTTTTAAATAATTTTGTTCTTTTTTTACCATCTGGAACGCGTGAATGTGTGTTACTCAAAAAAAAAATCAAAAAATAAGTTTTTTAAATATTTTGTATATTTTAAAAATTACAGTTACAAATAAATAATAAAGGTGTCTTGTTTTTTTTATCTAAGAAGAAAAAGAAGAAGCGTTTCCGTACCTTCTAACGGGAATCCGGTTCGTGGGTAGTTCTGGCCTGGTGCTGGCCGCATCATTCGAGGAACTGTTCCTGGTAAAGTAGCCATTCCAGCTACCCCCACACAATTTAATCGCGCACTAATAAATTAAAGAAAATCAATCACACAGAAAGCTCCAGTGTTGTTTGCGCCGTGGAAACTGTAACAGGTCCAAAAAAATGTAAAAGGAAATCCAAACACACACCAGTAGACAATGCCAAACGTGCAGAAGAAAAAAAAAGTTCTTACAGTGGATACCAAAAACCAACAGCAGGGTGAGCAGTGGAAAGCATGAAATGTGCTCTGAAGCAACTGCGAGTAAATATTAGTGAGAGGTTCTGCTAGTTTTGATTACAGCTCCTGTTTGCTGCCTGAGAGGAGTTTAAGTGGCCAACTTTGGCGCACATAGTGGGAGGAGGAAGCGCGCGTAACGATAGGCTCTCCAGCACTCTTTTATTCATCATGGAGAGAAAGGGTAATGCCCAAGACCTGCCGTCCAATCCGGGGGAACTTTGCAGAAAACACACACACACACATACACCACCCTCCCACTTTCTCTCTAAGTCAACACGGGAAATGTTGCAAAGAGTTTTCATTCATCTGTCATTTGAACTGAAACGTCACTCTCTTGGACTGAGGAGACACAACGTTAGCATTTCTCTCTCAAACACATCTGATATAATATAATAGGCCTACGTATTATTATTTTTTATTTTTACTATCACAAGGAATTTAAAGTAAAGAAATACAATTAATTTATATGCCATTGCAGCAGGAAATCTGTGTGAGCCCATCAACACGTTCTGCAGAAATAGAGTTGTAGTCATTTGTAAAATGATTGCAATCTTGTCTAATATATTTTTGTAGATTCGTGGTGTGGCAAACCTTCATTAATTAATTTAGTGTTTTTTTTTTGTTTTTTTTTTGTCTTTTGTTTTTGTATAAATTGAGAAACAGGACAGAAATTCATCGGTGTTCATTCAGATTAAGGAATCTGAAAAATATGCTATTTTTGTAGAAAGAATAGAAAACACGAGTGTGTCCTAAATTGCACACCTGAGACTGAGAGGGTCAAAGAGGGTCATGATGATCTCAATAAATAAATAAATGGCTGAAACATTGACATCAGTATGAAAATTAATCAAGACAGATTCCATGGTTTAATAAAAAAGCATATTATGAATTATTATTATTATTATTGGTCAGAAATAACGTTTTGTTTGGTTTAGAAATTTAAACTCAACAATGAACCCTCTTTCTATAGCAAGAATAATTTTTACTCGTAGGCTATAGAGTTCGTGAGTTGACTGTATATTTCTATGCAAAATACTTCAGATCATTGTTTCATTTCCAGGTATAAAACACCAGAACAGATGATTTTTCTATACCTTCTTTTTGCTCGGAAAAACCTTGTGATTCTATAATTAAAACTTCATTTTAAGAGTGTGAGTCGCTTCACCTGAAAACGCGCACATATGATCAAAAATCCTCCAGATTCTTTAGGCTGAATGGATGTGCGTGTGTTCAGCTCTGTGGGACCGCAGCGCTCTTGAGATTGTGTGGAAATTGCCGTGGCGAACACTCCTGGTGGAAAGCAATTTCACAAATAATTTTTACAACAATTAGGGAGTGTGGCGGGGTGAAATGGCGATTTCACATGCAGATGCGCCGGTAGAGAAGGACCTGGTGCCTGGGAGCGGAGCTCTGACCCTCAGTGTCCGGGTCTGCTGAGCTGCGCGCTGATTAGATGCAGCATGCTGATAACTGTCAGTAACAATAAAACAATCGTTTAGAATTGAGTCATAGAAAAATAAAACGTTTTTTATTATTTTTTTATTATTCTAAAAAAATGAATATTTATTTTATTTTATTTTTTACAGACTTCACAACATGGCACATCTCTCTTCCTGCATTTTTGTTTTTGTTGCTGTTTAGTTTTTTTTTTTTTATGTTTTTTTTTTTTTTTATACAGGCTATCTGGCTCTCCAAAGTGCATAAGTCCTCTATGGAGATCGTATAACGAAATATAATAATAAAATAAAGATTCTTGAGTTTGTTTAACCGTCTTGGTTTTTGGGAGCAAATTTTTTACACTTCTTTGCAAAAGTATTAGTTCCATTTGGAATCTTGTTAGAAAACGTAAAAGCTTTGAGATGCCGGCAAAATGTTCAGATTTCTTCCCGGATTTCTTTCTAGTGATGTCATGGATAATTTTATGAAAACACGAAACTTTAAAGTTAATATCCGGTTGAGTTGAGCGTGGATAATTTATAGGTAATCCTGGAGTAGATTATTTAAAGAATATATTTTAGTTTTACATGTCTGTTATTTATTTAAACATTTTTAACTAGCATCCAGGCATGTTTTCTAAAAAAGTTTACAAAAAGAGTATGACGACTCATTTCCTAGCTATAACCGGAACATTTCAAAAAAGTGAATAAACTGACTCAATGTCAAGCTTGATATCACTTAAAGTAAGAAGATTATAAACGGAAAAAATAGACTCAAAGAATTTAAAAAGAACACGAAACACAAAAATGCACAGATTTCTAGCAAGCAGCTCATGACAACCACGTGTAAAGCATACTTACAGAACTTAAATCATCGAAAAAAAGCTTTTAAACAATTGTGGATTATTAATGCATCATTTATTTAATTTTGCTGAAATGAAGCACGAACTTCTCTGAACTGAAGAGAAATTCACCCCATGAAGTGCAGGAGAATGTATGTCCACTAGCAGGCGATATAGGTTAACTATATGTCTCAAAAGATGCTGCAAATCGATTTTTACATCCTGCATGCTTGGAAACATTTCAGAAGAACAACACATCAAGAATCATATTTGATACTGTTTATTTACCTGGACATTAGTTTCTTGACTTTAACACGAAACCTCTTACTTAAAGGCTAAAACAATGAGAAAATGTATCTGTTCATGTTCTGATTTCTCCACTTGCATCTCTAAGTCCTGTAATCAAATCAAACCAGGCTGTTATATATCTAGTTTCATAATACGTCATAATAAATCTTCCGTCTTTGTTAATGTTCAATAACCTGTGCTGGATCTGTTGAGTATGTATATAGACACTGGGCGAGCTCCAGACTTTGCTGCCAGGTTTAAGAAACGCTGGGGAACCCAGTACAAAACCGCAGCCTGTTAGGCATCTTCCTCTCTCCTTCACGCTGTCCACACTCCCCATGGACTCTTGTTAACTTGCTAAGGCATGCTCACATCTGCTGAGAATTATCACAATGTGTTATTGCTTCCCAAGCAGAATTATTTTATCAGACGAAGAGAGTGAAAGTGTGCTAAGAGTTGTGTGTGTGTGGACAGGGTCGCTGCTTGTTTGACTTTGTTTCTCTCTCTAAAAGGAATGAGACACATGAAATTCAACACACGAGGAAATAAACAACTTTTACAGAAGCAAGATTGAGCTGATAGCTATATCAAAAATTAAATCAAGAACACCAACTCCATTCCAAATATTTTATGATTTCTACCAGTTTTAATATTAATCTAAGGCTTTAAATGTACAAATAATTGGCAAGTGTTATTTTAGTTCAAATAAATACATTTTTAATTTGAGAAAAACTACTGAAAAATAACAAAAATATATATAATATTCGAGCATTGGGAGTAGAGCATTTTTAAGGCCTTTGAGGTTAAATAGGGACGCCTGGGTGTATGGCTGACACATCGAAAGCACATCAAACATGGACAATAGGCTCACAGACACACAGACACACAGAAATGAAACGGTTAAATTCTTACAGTATATTAATACAAACACACAGACAAGGCCATACATTCACACAAATTGTTTTGAAATTTTAGATTTTAGAAATAAATGAAAGGTGACAGCTTTTGCAAGTCTCCACTTTTAAAGACTTTATATGTTATGATCATGTTTCACTGTAATGATTATCTGGCAAAATACTGTAACAAAGTGTCTGAGCAAAATGGTAAACTTTAAATAAATGTGATTTTAAATGTTATAATAGAGATTTTATAATGTCTCCATCAGCAAACATGAAAAGCGCTGTTTGTGAACTCATTATTGGTCTTTTGATGACATCTAGTATTTATTTATCGCAAATTTTTACACAACACTGTGTTGAAGTGTTATAACTATTATAGGGTTGTTTTTTTGTTGTTTTTTTTTACTTTTTTTTATCAAAACGGTTAGATTGACATCATTAATCCCAGAGGCAAAGTTGTTCAGAATGAGGAGATCTATGATATTATATGAAGATATAGTCTATGAGTGAATGTATAAGGGATTTAAGGTCACTTTCTCATGAAATATTGTGTTTTTGAGGCCTTTTTTAATGGTTATACTGCTACCTGTAGTGTCTCTATGAAACTTTGCATGCTTGTTAAAACTCATCTGTCACATGTTTTAACCACATTTCATAAAGTTTAGTTTTTTTTGTTTAGGATTTATAGGCTTTTGAGTATATGTGGCCACGCCCCTTTTTTAATGACCCTGTTATAGCTAACCAAAGTACAAAATTCAATATTTTTTGATAAGTAATATCTTAATCTAGAGGGTCCAGAGAATCGTTCTGTATTCTGTACAAACCTAAAACTAGTTTGAAAAAGTATGTTTTTAACATTTTTGTGAAGAATTAATAAACGGTTTGATTGATGAGATGTCTCATACGATATAAAGATTTAATGTTTCTGTAAATATATGAATATGTTCTAAAGTTTGAGGTCATTTTCTATAGTACTGTTTTTGTGGCCCCACCAATTGTCCGATCTCCATGAAACTTCATGGAGAGTCAGGTGTCACATGCTTTCACTAAGTTTCATAAAGTTTTGAGTTTTAGTTTATGTTAAGCCTGCTGTTTTGTGCCAAAATCAAAATTTCAACTTTTTTGGATCATTAGTGATATTCAATGTCCAAAGATTATTTCCAAAGATTATGTCCAAAGATTATTTTTTCAGTTTGGTTTCGATCAGGTGAAAAACCTAGGACTAGTTCGTAAAAGTAGGTTACGGATATAGCTCAATTTTTGCAGCAAAACAGAGTGTCCTAGAGCAAATCGCGCATGTACACTTTGGTTCTGGCTAATGCAAGGATTGCAACGATGATAAGAGTAATAAATAAAGAGTTCATTTGCAAGAAACAGACAACTCTGTTTCCCTAAATAGTCAAAAATCATGTTTTTTCTATATGTTTTATTGTGTTAGTTAGCTGTTTTAAGTTGTGTTTTAACCCAGTTGAAATAGTCAAACTACAGTTTGAAAATTAATTGAAATGCACAAAAAAAAAAAGATTTGAGAATTATTAAAAACTGAATCATCAGTTTTTTTTTTTTCAAATTAACCCTTGTATTTTTCAAATTAACACTTGTATACAATATTAATGAAAACTATAATGTATGATGAAATAAGATAAAAAAAATAAAAAATAAATAAAAATTGCAGTGCTGCCATAACATTAAATAACCAGTAAAACAAATTCAAATATATTTCACCTTTTCTGTTAAAATGTAAAAGTGGCGTTTGCCCGTGCAAAACCCTGGTGTTCATTTATATTTATGAATTTGCCATTTTTATCCATTTTAGTCCAAAGTGACTTACACTGCATTCAAATTATTCTCAAATCGAACCCATAACCCTGTCTAGCACCACGGCTGTATACTGCTTGGCTAATTTAGTGTCTCTTTCCTATTTTTCAAACCTGCTTCTTCAGACATCATGCACTCCAAATTTGAGGGCTCAGACAATTATTGCAAACTTCTTGGTGAAATGTGAAATCGACAGAAAAGCAAGGACGTGTGTTGCAACAAGCTCGTTCTCACATTGTTTTGGAGTTTTACTTCTCCCATGTGCAGTTTTGAAAAGTGTATGTTGTAATTCCTAAGCAAACAGACTTTATATTGAAGACAAGTACACACTTACATGCCTAGAAGCGCATGCAGCTAGCTGGAGACTCCCCCCTCTGACAGGCTTTAGAGGCGGCGCAGTAGGAGGCCCGCTGGATTGCAGAGATGGATTGGAGTAGTGGAGAAGAATCCCTCATGTTTGAGGGGACTCCTTAAGGAGAACAGGAATGTGGGGGCCGATCAAGGCGAGCTGCAGACGACTTAGACACTTATTGGTAAACAGCACTTGAAAAGATAGTCCTCTGCAGTGCCAAAATGCCTTATCATCTAAAAGCAGACATGTCACCTGTCTTTGTCATTTAAACACAAAGATATTTCAAAAGAATCTCGCTTTAATACGTATAAATCTATATTGAATGTCAGAGTGCTTCTTTAGACCGTGATTAGAGAGAGCAACGGAAAAGTAGCACATATTTGCTATAAGTGAATCAACAGTAGAATCCAATAAAAGGCACTGCCCTGCACTAATAATCTTCAAAATGTGCAAAGACATGAAGTGTAGATACTGTCCTATTGGACCACAGCAACATTTCACTCTTTTATTAATTTGCAATAGCAAAACAATCCAGCTTGTCTGGTAGTAATATAATTTATATAAAAAATGATATTTAACATGCACTAAAATCAAAAGAAGAGCATGTTTCCATTGTAACACGCTCATGAAAATTTCTATTTTGCAAGTAGAGAGGCAGTTATGAATTCTGTCCATAAACCACCTTTTTTAATATATATTTGGTTGGTTTTTAAAGATACAAAATATATTGTAGCAGGCAAATCCTCGATAAAGGAGTCATTGCTCTGCCCAGAACACCATGGAGAGTAAACTGATATCAAGATCTATTGACCCAAATTAAGATCCTGCTGGGTTCCTGATTACCCCTTTTGACATCCCTATGATGGGATAAAATTGCAATTTTCTTAAAAATGAACCCATTCTATTGAGTTTTTAAATAATCAGATAAGAACACTATCTTGTCAGATATATAAAAATCTGAGATTTAAAATTTTAACATGGAAATAAACTAAGTTTTATGATTTAAGAAATAATTTACCCTATGAAATTGCACTCTATAAACTTTGCAAACTTATCAACCCTTGTGAAAAATAAACATACTAAAATGTTTATCATGGTAGATTATTCTTCATTTACATTTGACAAATGCCTCATACTCCATTCACTAGATTTATGTACGTTTTTGAGGAACACAACCTTGCTTTTCTGTCTTTGTGATCTCACAGAAACCTCCGACAGGCTCGGGGTTGGATCCTCTTGCGTCCTGCAGACAGGAGCCTGACCTCTTGAACTTGCCCGCTCAAACAGGGTCTGGACACTCCAGAGTGTGATCAGGTCGTGAACCAGCAGGGAGGTCACAGTGAGTTAAGTATCCTTCTTAAACGTAGGGGTGAGAGCTCTTATCTTTAATGAAGTGTGACTATCCTATACTGCCACTGTCTGGCCTGACCGCCCCTCTCAGCTAAAGGCACATTATGAAGAGGAGCGGAGAGCTCATCTAATCTGCCCAACTCAAAAAAAGCCTTTTACATCCTTAAAGTCAAAGAGAATGATTTGTTTCCATCATCCTCCAGGACAATTTTATTTATATATGGATGTCACATTCGCATGCAAATAGCTTGACAAAAGCTATTTACTAAATTTATATAAAGAAAAACAGTGATGACTAAGTTGAAGCTGCAATGTTACAAATCTAAAGATTTTCAAGGATTTTCAAAGATTAAATGAATCTAATAATCCACTTTAAACTGCAATAAATGTAAATGTTTTACACTGGCTTGTTAAAGTAAATGACAATTATTTGTATGCATTACCCTCAAAAACAAACAAACAAACAAAGCCACTTCAACTGGCCATTTGAAAGATTATATAAAAGATGATATAAAAGTGCCCCTATTATGCATTATCATATTTTGGTATTGCGAGTCCTAAACAACATGGGGACATGCATGCAAGGTCAAAAAACACTTTCATTTTCTTATAATATATTTTTTAAAGCTCAACTCTTTCTTTTAAAAGACAACTTTATACACAGTGCACCTTTCGATTTCAAACTTTGCATGATGTTTTCATTCACTTATAGCTTTTACACACTGCGTAAAGGCTCATTTTCTAAAATCCATAACAGGGGCACTTTACGATAAAGGTAAAATGACACTGATTTGATTAAGTGAAAGAGAATGATTTGTTTCCATTAGACTCCAGGACGAATGTATACAAGGCCTTTTTTTTCTCTATACATATAATTGTAAAAAGTGTTCAGAGATGTACAAAATGCAGTATTTTGCAGTTTTATGTTAGTACCCTCTATAGAAGTAACTCATCTGTGATGCCAGTAAAATAAAAATGTAACAAACGTCAAAGGCTAAGCTTACATTTTTCTCCCAAATAAGAGAGTCATGAGACTCTTACAAACTTTAATGACATGTGATAAACATACTGACATGTCTTAATCAGTTAAGACATCCCTATTTTCACCAGAATGAAGGAAACTCTCTGTTTACCCATGATGAAAGTGGCAGGATTCATTTTGCATGCAGTCCAAATTAGTTTCAGTGAATCCATCCACAAGCCCATAACAGATGAAACAGATCATTTGATCTCTGACATGTGAGGAAAGAACTTCACCCTACACGAGACAACAAAAGGTTAACGGTTAAACCAGTGAATGCAGGTGTATATCAGTTCTTATCAGTTATGCTGATATACTGGAAAGTTATAATTAGATAACTCTTTGTTCCTTTTTGACTCATCAAAGCAACGTCAAGTGTTCAAATCACTTTGGTATAGGCTATAACAAATGCACCATTAAAAAAACAAAAAACAAAAACATTTCCTTAAAAAAAATATGATTTCCTTTCAAGTTTTATTTTTTGGGTTAAACCCTTTTTTGTCTTGATCTATATACATATGCCTAATGTATTGTGTATTTTGTTGTTGTGAAGACCATTGTGAAGACCTAACCCCACTGGGGATAGACAATAAAGCTTCTGAAATTGAAATGATGCCATTTTGGAGAGCACATTTGGAAATCTCAAACTCACAGCTATCTATTTTAATTATGACAGCGTTGTATTAACAACAGTGAAGCTCACTTAAAGTTCACTTAAACTAACTGTAGGGTGCTCTAAAGGGTGCACTGTGCTTGAATATAGACTGTAGCTTTGGCTGTCAGTTGTAGACATAAAAAAAAAAGAAATTCATAGGTTTCCTGTTAATTTAATATGTCAGTGTGGTTTGCGGTTGTTAAACCAAAATATTAACTACAATATCAGAATGCTTTCATTTAAACTAGGCATTTCAATCCAACAAACAACAGTCACGTTTACATGTTTAAGTCAAAATGTCAAAGTTAGCAAGATGTAGTCCGTAACCATTTATTTATTTATTTTACCATATCACTGAGATGCTAAAGCACAAAAAGCAGATCAATCATGGTGAAATGGTTGGCAGATTATAATTTCAGTCATCTCCAGTTTCGGTTGTTTTAGAGACGGACATACGTAGGTGGCTTTTTTCACTTAAAAGGCAAATATAATACATTTGTATAATTGCATGTTGCATAAAAGCTTAAAAAATGTCTAAAAAGCCTGATATAT
>JAUMHG010000051.1:4601948-4623324 GCA_032359395.1 Enteromius anoplus
TCTAACACTAAAGGTGGTTCAACAGAAGAAGTTGCATTGTCCACGACAGGCACGCTTTCATCTCTTGCACCACAATCGACTACGACTGAAGGACAAAATACTTCAGTATTCACTTCATCTGTTACTGAAATGTCTTCATCTAGTGTGGAACAAACAAGCCAGCAGACACAAACCACTGAGATTCCATTTACTACAGAACCCCAATCTACAATGACAGCACAATCAACTTTTGCAACAGCTATAACACCTATAAGCACGACTACATCAGAATCATCCACACTTGAGAGTGGTTCAACAGTGGAAGCTACATTGTCCACAAGTACAGCTTTTTCTCCTGCACCAAAATCACCTATGACTGAAGAACAAAGAACCTCAGAAATCACTTCCTCTATTACTGAAAGTTCTTCATCTAGTGTAGAACAAACAAGCCAGCAGACACAAACCACTCAGATTCCATCTACCATAGAACCAGAATCTACAACAATAGGAAAATCAACTTTTACAACAGCTGTAACACCTATATGCACGACCACATTAGAAACATCTACACTTGAGAGTAGTTCAACACAAGAAGCTACATTGTCCACAACAGGTATGCCTTCATCTCCTGCAACACAATTGCCTACAACTGAAGAACAAAGTACCTCAGAATTCACTTTATTTATTACTGAAAGGTCTTCATCAAGTGTAGCACAAACAAGCCAACAGACACAAACAACTGAGATTCCATCTACCAAAGAACCAGAATCTATAACAACAGTGCAATCAACTTTTTCATTAGCTGTAACAGCTGTAACACCTACAAGCAAAACCACATTAGAATCATCTACCACTGAAGGTGGTTCAACAGAAGAAGCTACGTTGTCCACAACAGGTACGCCTTCATCTCCTGCACCACAACCACCTTCTACTGAAGAACAAACAACCTTAGTAATCACTTCATCTATTACTGAAATATCTTCATCTAGTGTAGAACAAACAAGCCAGCAGACACAAACCACTCAGTTTTCATCTACCACAGAACCAGAATCTACCATGACAGCAAAATCAACTTTTACAACAGCTGTAACACCTATAAGCACGACCACATTAGAAACATCTACGTTTGAGAGTGGCTCAACAGGGGAAGCTACTTTATCCATGACAGGTACGCCTTCATCTCCTGCACCACAATTGCCTACGACTGAAGAACAAAGTACCTCAGAAATAATTTCCTCTATTATTGAAAGATCTTCATTTACTGTTGAACAAACAAGCCAGCAGACAGAAACCACTCAGATTTCATCTACCACTGAACCAGAATCTACCATGACAGCAAAATCAACTTTTACAACAGCTGTAACACCTGTAAGCATGATCACATTAGAATCATCCACACTTGAGAGTGGTTTAACGCAAGAAACTTCATTATCCACAACAGGTGCTGCACCACAATCGGCTACGACTGAAGTACAAAGTACATCAACACTCACTTCATCTATAACAGGAATGTCTTCATCTAGTGTAGAAAGAACAAGTCGTCAAACACAAATCACTCAGTTTACCTCTACCAAGAACACAGAATTCATGAGTATGACCTCATTCCAATCAACTTCCACAGAAAGTGGTTCAACATTGTACACAAAAGGCACAACTTTTTCTCTATCTACTATAGCAGAGGGATATTCAACACCATCAATTAATTCAACATTTCCACAATTGGAAACCACAGGAACAATTTCTTCAGACTCACCATTCTCACCCACTAATCCTAACTCATATCAAACAATAACCCCAGCTGTTACAGCCCAAACATTTAGCATTTCTACATCATCCCAGTCAAGCCGTTCTGCTCAAACTAGTACTCAGAAAACTTCAATTTCTATATCAACAGAACCTCATTCATCTGCAACAACTCTTAACTCAGTTTCAACAACTCAAAACTGTCTGGAGAATTGTCAGTGTAATGGATCCCCGTGCATCTTTAATGTAACAATTGGGAAATGTCAGTGTAAATGCAATCCTTTCACATTTGGAGATTCTTGCAGTTTTACAAATGACTCTTCCACAGCTACTTTGTGTGAGTATTCATCATATTAATCCTAAATTATCATTATTACATTCTGTGGTTAGTTGTTCAATATTAAATTCACACCAATGACACAAGTGTGACCAAAGTATGTTGTATTTTAGGTTGTCATGTTTTAACTAAAACATTTGTCCATACTATAGAGCTAAAATGCTGTCACAAGTCACAGACATCCATTTCATTTTTAGTTACAAAAGACAGTACAAATGTTGTCTCAACTTGCAGCTCACCTTTTTCATTTTTTTATTTAATTGCAGCTGAAAATACTCCCACAAGAAATGCAAGCATCTCTCTCAGAATCATGATGGAATATCTTGCAGAATATGAAAATGTGATCTCTCCAGAATCAAAAAAACTAATCTCTATATTGAAACATGAGGTAATTTTTTCACAAACGTATTATTATTATTATTATTTTTATATTTTTTACAAAAAAAAAAAAAAAAAAACTTGAAAAAGAGAAAGAGGTCTGAATTCAAATGATACAGATGTATTTACTGCAGTAGCTATTGCATGTTAACTAATTACTAATTTTAGTCAGGAGACATAAAAAGCTTTGACGGCATAGTGAAGTGATTTAGGCCTACATGTTTTATTAGCATATTTGCAAAATATATAACAGAAAAATATTTTTTATTCATAAAAAATGTTTATTATTCTTTTTTGACAGCTTTCAATCCTCTGTAAAAAAGCAGATACAAAAAACTTCAAGGATGTGGACATACGCAGACTAATGTAAGGTGAATTTCAAACATACAGCCTATTTGATAAGCAAGAGACATATTCATGTGTGGCAATTATTTTTCCCGTTTAGACGAGGCAGTGTCATTGCTGAAAGTATTGCAGTATATAACTATCCCAACAACATCTCACAAATAATCTTTCTAAATAACGATTTGGGACCTACCCTGGAAAAAATCTTTAATGACTCAGATTCATTTGAAAATCTCAGGATGGCTCTCGGTAACGTTTCCATCGAAGTTACCAGAATTACCATGGAGCCAGTTAAAATATCTAGTAAGTTTAAACTTTTTGTAAACTGTTTTATTTTGGAAAGAGATTTACCATATTTAATAAAACATTAAGCTAGACACATGTATTACTGTTCTACTGTTTCTGTATTATGGCTGCTGATGTCTTTAGTACAAACTCTCACACAAGGAAACAAAGCTGCAACATAACAAAATTAGCACAACGCAAATAAATAACCCCTGACACAATGAAATGAGTCCTATTTTGTTGTGCTGGGCACTATTTGGCAGCTGTACCTTTTTATATAGATCTTTTATTTGAATTTCTCATTTTTGTCTTTGTTGTATATAGATATTTCAGATCTACAACCATTTGTGCAATGCTCAGTGAATTTTGCTAACGTAACAGTAGAGTTGGAGAATGGAGAATGGGTATGTGTGGGACCATGCAAGAAAAATATCAAATACTGTAACCAACGGTGAATGGTGAATGCCTGAATGCAATAAATGGACCAAAATGCACGTAAGTCTCTAAAGATATTTATCTACAATTGATTAAAGTGGCAGCCATATATATATATATATATATAATTGCATTTGAATTTGATGAGCGATAAGGAAATATCCATGTCATCCATGAAATATCCTCTAAAAAGTCCATGTCTTCAGAAATAAAGAAATCATTTCTTTTCAACCCACCCTTTCCTATTAATTTTGATAACTGTCTAGATGTAACAGTTCTGCCTTTGAGAAGTACTATGGAGATCAGTGTGAGCTTTACAGCAGAGAGGCCGGTTTCTACGCTGTTCTCTTTGGCTGTTTAGCAGCTTTTGTTCTACTTGTCATTGTCTTGGCTGTGATGATTGTGGTGCTCTACAGAGGCAAGAGGTCTGTATAACTGTTTCTGTGACTTATTCAAAGACCAAAATAACAACAAACAAATAACACCACAATCTAATTTCAGCAGAACATCAAGCAAAAGGAGGTTATCGCTTTTTGATGATGACTTCTTTGATTTTACGTCAAGAGGTATGCAATCAATTTGTTGCTTTGTGCATGCTTCAGTGTACACCAGCAGCAGTACAAGAAAAAGATCATCAAACATCAGAAAAGATGTGAGAACATGATAACTGAAAATGTAAACTACATTATTTTAGGATCAATAAACAGAGGTTATGGGCATCAAATTTTTTCAGTCACAGAAGATTCAGAATCTGGGTCTTTCAGCTCATACCATGAAAATACATCTGTACGGTAGGATGAGCAATTGAGCATTTCATTTAATAAATACACTGGGATATAGGAAATATCATGTATTGATGGTTGTTCATTTGATTCTTTTTTTAAATCACATTTCCACTCTCTCTGCTACAGATAAAGAAGCAACTGAAGTGAAGTGATGGATGAACAGAAATTAAAGATATTATTTAAAATATTTTTTTGAACAATCTGGTCACTCTGGAAGCCAACTTAGTGTGTCCATATGCACACTTACTACAGAAGAACAATGTATAAACTCAAAACTCAAAAGCACATGTCTACAAACCACTCCAGCACTTGCATGAATCAATAATTAAGAGATTTGTAATTAAATTGGTGGGAGTTGTTAAATTACACAAGCGCTCACCAGATACCAGGAGTGATGCCATCGACACAGTCACAAAACATGGCCAATCAGGACAAATCTCTCTGCTTGCGCACTCTGTTGCACACACCTTGTATTTGTTTATGATTTCTATCATGCTTCACCTAGAGGGCATGCTTTCATGGTTTGTGGTTTATGTAAAATCCTCTTTTAAAAATGTATACCTTCACTCTCTCTACGTCCATGTTTGATAAGGAGAATACATTAGTAGTTCTGTCCAATTAGCTGACGGTGGGGGCGGGGCTACCTGCTCAACGCTACATAAATGCAAACTGCTAATATTTATTTTACATTTACATAGGCTATTTAGCTAACTTTTTTTTTTTAAAGCGACTTACTGTATAGGAACAATATCAGCAACAATAATGGGAAATAAGAGAGAAGAGGACAAATGCAAAAAGATTCTTTATTAATAATAACATTTGCAATTATTATTTCCTATCTATTTGCAATGTTACCACATTAAACCAACTAGTACATTTGTTGACAATGTACTCAGTATATTATCTATCGGTTATTATTTCAGGGTTTTGCTTGTTTACGCTTGAGAGCACATGTAATATATTTTTGTAAATAAAGCATATGTGTATTGCTATTTATTGGCCACACTGAACACGACAAAAAAGATGCAATGTCAGTATATGGTCACTAAGAGGCACTACAGACTTAATTATAAACCATGCTGTCTTCCCCGGTTTGGCTGATGCTTTTACTTGTAAATATTAGGTTTGTCCATTTCAAACTCTTTAGTCTTAGTTGGATTACAAAATAAGAAATATATATCTAATATACCACGTTTAAGCACTTTATAAAGGTACAGCCTTACTACTTTCATAATGAAGAAAAAGTATAAATATTTTTAGCATTGACACACTGCATTGCACAGATTGATTATTCTGTTCTTATAAACTTCACTGAATTGTCTAAATGAACATAGTTTGTTATGATAAGACTCCCTAGTTTATTAACATGTGATTAAATTGAAACTGTTTGCAAATACGCTACACCTGTATGATCACAACTTATGCTGGTCAGTTATGGACAAATAAAATAATATTCTAATCATAGTGCACCATTTTCTGAGTATACAAAAAGCACTAATAAATCAACTAACATCAGCCAACTAGGAAGTTATTCATTCTTACAATAACTTTAAATTTAACAGTTTTTGTGTAGTAGCCTAATCAGTCACATCAATCATAAACGTACTATTTTACATTTTGCTTTCCGGTAGGCTATTAAAAATTTTGTAAACATGGTAAAGAATAAAAATAAAGTGGAAAAACCTTTGAGGGGCAGGATAGGGTGTGAGTTTGGGTTAGTCTGCAGTTATTATAATGAGCTTTCTATAAAACAATAGAAGTATGTCCTCATTTAGTTAAGTAGCCATGTTTGAGTGAGTGAATGTTTTTGTTGGGTTGACAGATAATAGATCTAATTCAGGGCCATCTAAACTAGTTTTTTGCTTTTTTTTGGACCTTAATGTATGTGGTTTAACCATAGATCCTCTCTATTGCCTTCTTTTGATCAGGTTGTGATTAATCAGGAAGTTTATCTTTTTTTTTTAAGAGTTGAATTACTGGTTTGCAAAGAGTCATTTCAATTTTACAGGTGAGGTGAATCAACCTGAAATATATTTTCAATGACTTTTCTGTGTCATTACTATTATTTTTAGAACATATTAAATAAGTTTCACGACATTGAGTTAAAAAATAAATAAATAAATAAAATAAATTATTTTAAATTCGATATTAGTTCAATATATTATCCACAAAATCTTGGAAAACATCTCTGTACACAATGTCCTGATATTAAATTTTAGTTAAAAAATACCCTTAAATAAAATATAAATATTGGATGAACACTTTTAGGGATTAAAAATTAGGGTATCGTCTTGGCAACTAACTGAAACTAGTTTATTAAAATTGCCAAAGTATCACTTTAGTGAAATTAAAAATTAGAGCTATATATTATGACAAGAAACTAATATAATGACTGTAATATAAAATGCAATTTAAAACAGATACAGTAAATGCAACTAAAGGTGAACAGGATGACTTAATTTCCTGTAATCTGAGCCAAATCTGTCAAGTAGAAAAGTTAATATGTTCATCACAGTAACATGAAATAGTAGAGTTCAGAAGTAATTAAAATGTCAATTTCCATAAGTCAGAAGCTAATCAATAACAGACTGTGGTCATAGTTGTGGTTAATTTTAGTTTTTAAAATGTATTATTTAAATTGAATGGTTTGGGACAGGGAACATATTGTTCACTCCTTTCACCTGCTTATCATTTAATCCAAAGCGCAAAAAAAAAGCCCAGACTGTGATTTCAGTTTCTATACATAAAATAATCAGTTTTGGACATATTGGATGTACTGTTTGCTCACTGCTTATCATTTCATCCAAGGCTTTTAAAAAAAAAAAGAAAAAAAGAAGACTGGAGAAACAG
Organism: Enteromius anoplus; assembly: GCA_032359395.1. Classification (NCBI taxonomy): domain Eukaryota; kingdom Metazoa; phylum Chordata; class Actinopteri; order Cypriniformes; family Cyprinidae; genus Enteromius; species Enteromius anoplus. The sequence goes on from JAUMHG010000051.1 coordinate 4,609,086, forward strand.
CATTTCCCCCGATCAGCAAGGCAGAAAATACCGGTCTATGTGAGTAATTCCCAGGTTTGCTAGATGGTGCCCTGTAAAACCGCTTCGAGACACGCATCCCTTCAAACCAACCCATCATCTCTGTGAAGGCAACCACAGAACTGATCTAAGATCAGCTTTTAAGTGCAAAAGTACAGTTCACCTTCCTCCTGTCTGGAGCCAGGCCAATAGTAATGAGGCAGAGCACAGGGGCGTGGATGTGATAAAACAGGCAAAACAGCTATATCTCTGCGTTTCTCAGAGATACGACATACTTCAGAGAACAAAATACAACAGAATATCAGATAGAGACAAACTTGATTCATAAATAAGTATTTATTTTTATTACTTTATAGGATACAATAGACTAAAAACTATTCAGTTTGGGTAAGATGACGATGTTAAATACTTTTACACATCACAACATACTGTTTTCTCAGTGCACTTTGCTTCATATATATATATATATATTTATATTTATATATATACACACACACATAGACAACACAACACAGCAAAGATGTCTGTTTCCTCTGAATTTGCCTTCATTTCATTTTTTTAAGTAAGACTGCTAAAGGAAAATAACAAGGTATAATGTAAACATTTCCTGATACACGACCTGGTAAAATAAAGTGTAAAAACCGTGGCATCAAACTAAATTTTTAAATCCTGTGAGGTGGAAAGCTGCACTTGACCTCATAGCTTCCAAAACAGCATGTCTTTATAGTCTTACTTTACCCCTTTTTTAAATTGCATGGCACTTGCTACATTTACTGAGTTATCACAATGGTTCTGGAAACAATATAGAATAATAAAACATCTCATTCACCAGCTGCCAGCAGCCAAAGTCTCTGGTGCCCACACCCACTGTAATCACGTCTAACAGGAATGCACGTACAGTAACAGGAAGATCAGTATGTGTGAGCTCAGCCAAACGCACCACACATGGACTTTAACTCCACGTAGCTCTTAAAAATCGTTCAAGATGTATTTTCATTGAGGAAGTGTTAATGACTGACAGTTTCAAATGGGCAAAACATGAAGAAATATAGATCTGGGGCAACCGTTTCCTTGTACAGACCTGTGTAGGTCAAAGAGATTTTGTTGAGTCTTTGTTGGGTATTTAAGAAGAAGTAGAACTATAATGGGAGGTAGTACTTGAGAAAATCCTATCGCAGACAATGGCTCACAGCTTCACGTGGAGACAACGCTTTATAAGAGGAGAGAAACTCATTCACAGGTTTTACAAGTATTGCTTTTTGTGCAACAAAAGAACACACTACACCTCAGCGAGAAGCCAGGGGTCGGAAATACTCCGTTCATTCAGAGGGCAACATTTCAGCTGCCGTTTTAAGCAGCTTAAGAAAGCTTAAAAGCAGTGCCAAAACTGGGCAAATGTAACACATTCAGCTCTCAAATCACTTACACACACAACTTAGAACACAAAAGCAATACTACTTAATAAGCCTGTTCATTTGTAACACACAATCAAGACTACAAATTGTACAGACAGGCCACATGAACAAAAGCACACAAAAGAGTGTCCTGACAAAAGCTGGGAGCATTAGTCCAACAGAAGAGCTGCGGAAAAGTGTGCATGTGTCAGAGTGCGTGCTTGCATGCAGTGTGCAATGCAATAAGATGGAATACCCTTCACTTAAAATGCCGGCCATGAAAAAGCCGGGCCGATTTTATACTTCATATATGGTAGACAACACAAACGTAAAAAAGCATTTACTGACCCTATGTCCCTATGATCAGACGAACATGCTCGACTACATGTCCCGAGACATAAAAATAATATTCAATGCGATATAAAATGAGACTACGAAAATGTACAACACTGAAGTATGGAGGTACCAGACCAGCTAATACCAAACAACTGCACCATCATTTCAACACTTACATTTCACATAGAAATGAAATTTTAAAAAACAACAACATCAAAATAATTTCCCAGCTCGCTCTAAGAGAACTGTTAGAACTGTTTCCAAAACAAGAGAAATCCCAGTAACTGCAATTCATATGTAACTCGCTCGGAGCACTAGAGCAAAGCTGCGACAAAGCAGCGGAAAAAGTCTTGGGCCTGGAACGTGCCCCGGTTTATTCATACCAAGTCTATCTGGTGCGTCGTTTTGCTTTTGCTTTGACAGTCCCAGTCCGAACTTGAATCCGAGGCATCTGTGCCTCGACTTGCCGTGCTGTCCGTTAAATACTTCTCATGTTTGTCCAGATACGATGGACGTTGCGGCAAAAGGAAGTAGTGCGTGGTGCTTGCTTTCCTGCCGTTCTCCATGACGGGCAGAATGCACGGGGAACCTTCACTATTCTGTCGCTGTAGGCCACGACTGACATATTTAGGGTCCGGGGCAAAGCTTTGCGTTGGGGGCATGATCCCGTTGAGGTACACTGGAAGGCTCTTTGGGCTCGGGGTGCGGGAACTCCCGCCGGATAAAGGTTCTCTAGGAGGTACTTTCGGGGGCGGGTCGTCGTCGCTGTTTGCTCCCGATGAGACTTCAGCTGACCAGCGGCGGTAGTCTCCAGTCTTGATTGGTCGTGGGGGAATAGGAACTCTGGGAGGAACTTCTGGTTTATCCAGGCCTTGTGTATTCCGGTGGTGACTGGACAACCGGAAGGAAGTGGGTTTGTTGAAGCAACCGGCGGGGCCAGAATGGGAGCGCCGCAGCTTTCTTTGCGTACGTTCCTGCTGACGGAGACAGTTTTGCTGCTGCTGTTGTTGTTGTTGGAGGTGGTGGTGATCGCGGAGCTCCTGTTCCCTCTGCTGGGTTTCCCGATCCTGTCTTAGCTTTTGCGGCTGCGCCTGTGGCTTCTGCAGGGAGGTTGGACCTTCAAAGTATGCGTAGTTTATCTGTCCACACCCCCTGAAACTCCTCCAACTAGGCATTCCATAGCGGAACGAAGAGTGCTTTGAGGAAGATTCGGAAACTAGGCAGCGATTGTCATCTCCATTGAAGAACTCTACCTCACTGTCCATAGCCTGATCCGGGGAAAGCTCTGCCGAACCGGGAATTGGGGGAAGGGGTTTGGTGACTCGGCTAGGTGTCTGGGGAGGGCTGACACGGTCAGATACCGTTAGACGTTGAAAGCAGGGAACCACTTGGTCGTCTTCGCCAGGGCTGCATTTGAAAGGGTCCGTGTGCAAGGTGAGCTGGGAAGGTCTGGGTTTTTTGGGGGGCAAGGGTTGGCCTACAGGGCTGTTTGGTGACTGAAGAGGATTCCGCTGTTCTGTTTGAATAGGAAGGTAGCAGACAATGAGAATATAGCAGTTTTTAAGTTTTAAATGAATAAATTGTTCTTGTATGAAAATTATTAAACCTAAAAATCTAATTGTCATCAATGTATAAGAGGTGAACACAAGCGGAACAGAAATTGCACTTCACCTTAAGCTTATGACTTTCCCCAGTAGTAATAATCACTATTTACATTAGATCTGGCAGTTGCTTTTACCCAAACATCAGATTTTATTGCTTGGGCATTTCCTAAAAATCCCACCCACGAACCTTGTGTTGGTAGTTTAATGCTTTACAGTTTGAGCCACATACACATTTGATTCATCCTATGACAACTTTGTTTTGTGATCTTTCTGTAGTATTTGGTGGTCGCCGTGATTTTGCCAAGACATGATCCTGGATCGACATCTTTTGTTGATCCTGGATCAACATTACTGTCCAAAAATATAAACTTATCCCAATCCTTACCCTTAAACCTACCCCTACCTAAAATGTATGCCTAAAATCAGTGGGAAATGATAGCTGATTAACAAGGGTGTAGGAGCACCTAACTATGATTATAAGCCTAAAACAGAAAATTCTGATTGATTGATTAGAATGTATTTCCAGGATGTTGATTCAGGAACATCTTGTACTTGGTGAAACACGCTAACCGTATTGGGTACATGAGTTAATGGAACTGGTAAACACTATTTTGTACTTGTTCAAGTAATTGCAAACCCATATGCTTTTTTCTTGCAGATTATTTTGCAGTTCTTTCCGTAAACAAACTGTCTATAATAACCTCTTTCAGTCTCCAAAAAGGAGAATTTAAAAACAAGAGTATCACTTGTACTCTATCTCACAAAATTAGTCTTCTAAAGACATACAACAACTTTTATTTATGTGGAAATAGACTGCAATTTACTGCTCTTAAAATGAATATAGCTTGTCACAAAAATATCGCTGCTTGTAAAGTCTATTTTTACTGTTTGGTGCTTTTGTCTATGGCCATTCTGAATTGTCAATACATGTAAAGACAGATGCTCTAAATCACACCATACGGGTTTGTAATGAAATGAGGGTGAGTACTTGTAATGATAAAATGTACGTTGTAATGTAACTTACTTTCCACTCCTGAAAATGATGGCAGCACCTGTTGCCGGGACTGAATGTTATAATCCATAGAAGAATCAATGGTGAAATATAAGCTGTAGATTAAGAACAGGAGACCTAATTAGACAAAATCCAAGGGTTATTAACATCACAAGCCATTTCCTGTTTTTCTGCTCAGTCATGCAAAGCATGTCCAGGGAGTTGTAAAACTAATCTATGTTCAACATGAGGAAAACACACTTGTGCTTTTGGCGTTGCACTCACTTGTGTAGATCATGATATTTCCAAGAGGGCTTAGCTCCGGCCATGCTATGCCAATGGCTGTCCCGCAGGAATAGGCTTTGCGCGGGTAAACAGATCTCCTGGGCAGTCAAGCCTGCAGTGGACATGCTCCAGCTGCAGTCGGTTCGCATTCAGGCCAGGAAATGCTCCTCCCGCCAAGCTGGCAGCTACTGGCCTGTACCTGAAACACAGCCATGAGAAGACAAAAGCATAAATCTCAGAAACATCTCAAGTGTTTCTCAAAAGCAGCAATAAGACTAAATACTGAAGCATCCTGCTTCTCAAATTCTCTTTTTTACGGAGAAAAGGTCATCAGTATTTTCACACGTCTTATCTAGACTTTCAAAACAGATTTTACACTAAGTTCACAATGCAAACCAATAGAAAGAAAAAAACAAATGACACATTTCCATCTAAAGCCTGAATGAAAAGCAAATTGAGATTGAGGAAAAGCCTTGCAAGTTGAGATACCCTATGAAACTCAAAAATGCAATGTAAACTGATTCACATTTATTATATAATTTGTTACTGTACATTAACTACTTGAAAAAAAAATATATATAGAAACTTAATTGTAAATTTCACAATTGCAAAGAAATGGCAATGCACATGACATGATATATTTAAATTTTTTGTTGCCTAACTTTTGTCTCATTTGTGTCTATTTTCATTTCATCAGAGGGATTTTTAGTAAAACCTCCAAGAGAAAGTCAACGCTAGATAGAAATGCCACTAAGAGCTCCATTAAGCTATGAAAGAGCAATGTTTGAGCAGTAAAATTGTATCATTACCTCAATTATGACCATATGAACATTCAAATCTAACTGAGATCATTGCAATGGTTTTGGGGTTGTTGTGGAAGAACTGAGACATTGTCTACTTGTTTATGGAGCAGTGAGCCCTGGGCTATAAGCACACCATCCAATGCACCTCCTCCTCGTGTCTCCTCGCTTTGCAATGCAGTCAGCCATGTGCACGGGACTCCGGTCGCGCTTTTTCAGAAAAGAACATTGAGCAACATTCTGCTGAGCTTCACAGCCAGTGGTATGACAAGCGCTCAGTTTGACAGCACTAAACGACACTTATGCCCCCAAAGCCCCGAGGACAGAGCCAAACGGAATGCTCTCTTAGATGTCACACACACAAAACCGTGAAAGACTCAATCCAGTCTGCATTGACAGCACACGATTTTGCTGCATTCGATGAAATGCTGTGTAATTTTGTCTGCAAGCACGACTTTCTGAGAGTCCCTTGCAAATGCTTTCTTCACGGAGGAAACCATGTATGCAATATCAAACAATGTATGCAAACGAGTCTCAAATTTTATGCCTTGGGAACACTACTTATGCTTAAAGGAACTTGTTTCTAGTGTTACTATAAGATGTAACACTAGAGATGGTTTAAAGCAGTAGCTTCTAGAGTAGAATCCAGTAAAATATTTTTGATCTTTGTGAAACCAGCTTTACACCCCTGAGAACGTAGAGGGTGATGGACCTGGAGGCAAGGGTCATCCTGGTTTTAGCTTACAAACACATATCACGCTCACAAGCTATCAAATCACCAACATTACGACAGTCTTCCAGAGATACAAACAACTCATGTACCCAATTAAACAGTAATTAGCCTTTTATAGAACATTTTATTGCTGGGCAGTTTTGCAAGCAACAGACACAACGCATAAGCATGGTTCAATGCATTTCTGCAGAACACACAGGTGCATTCGTGGAATATTGCAATTTAAATCAAGAACACGCATTTTGCACATTGCTTGTGATGCACGGAGTAAAATCTAGTCAAAGAAAGCAATGCACTGCCATTTCATAAAAGAGTATGCGATCAAACCGGGTCAATTGGTTCCACAGGGACGTGCATTTCTGTCTACCATCCCTGATCCGGTTCACAAATGCAAGCAGTCATGCATCCTGAAAGCTTTGGACCTTGGATACGGTCACTATGAGCACACAATGCAACCTGATCTGTGATAAAGAACCCCATGGGACAAGCGCTTCCTCTCACAACAGGTGCAAGACGGGCAGACTTCCTAGTGTCCAGCACAGACATTTCTCAATGCCTTCGGGAAGACAAAGCCAACGTGTTGTAAAGACCTTAAGTAAACAAAGTGTGGAAAATGTGCTCGTTGTGGCGTAAACTCCATGAACCATTCTATAAAACACTGACAGATGAACGTTTACTAAGTCTACCATTATTTTCATTTAAATCTGAGATCTTGAACTATACGTTTGACTGCATTGTGCAAGAAAGAATCAGTGAATCTTACAAAATCTGTCGCTACTCACTCCTAAAATCAACTACATAGCTTATTTTAGCTATTTAGCTATTCTGAAATTTTGATTATGATGAATAACCACATTTATTCATTAATTCAAGTTGCAATGATATAACATTATATTAAATATACTGTAAAGAAAATTAAATGTGTATGTATTGTGAAGTCGTCACTTTTTATAGCGCTTTATACAATAAAGACCAGTTCAAAGCAGCTTCACTGTATTAGTATCCATTATGCAGACTTCATTAAATATGAGACAACTCAAATTCTATACAAGGTCTATTAAGACAACAGTGTCATTATTTTATTGTGTCTTTAGAATTGGATTACAAACATGCTTAATTGTTAAAGTGAGGTAGTTATAAAAATAGACTTTGCAATGAAATGTTCTTGACAGACCAGAATGCATCTATTGGTAAACCCTAAAACACAGGGCCCTTTAAAAGTGGTTCTAGTACACATCTATGTGTGCATGTTCACAAGACAAACACAAGTACATACAACCATTTTAAAGCACTAATTCTGAACAAGAATATTTCGAAAAGAGGTCGAGCAGTAAAGTGTGGAGTCATTGTACATGGCCTCAAATTACGAAATATCTGCGTCCTGACAAACCACTGATATGACATTGTGAGAAGGTATGAAGGAGAGACAGTCGCGCGCGTTCACACCCCGCTCTTGTCAACTCCGCCGCGGTTTCCTAGCAACCATACCCGATCTACCTGTCCGCTTCCGCAAACTGGCGGGATGAGTCACTAGCACTCTATCACACCTGACGAAACACACCTTATACATTTCTACGAAAAAAAAAATAAATGGAGCAACATGTGTTAACGTCACATATTGTGACGCTATCACGCGTGTCTTGTCAGTAGGATTTATTATTCATGCTAGCACTATAATAAAAATCTAATATAAATGAATACTAAAAATACATAAACTAAATTATGTTTTATAACTATTCCTGCACTCCTAACTTAACACGCACGCGCTCGCACGCACACACACACGCACACAATCCTTATCGGATGTCCTGTCACAGAATCTGATAATATCGTTACACACGTCACTATCGTCATCAGTACACACACACATACACACACAGAGAGAGAGAGAAAGAGAGAGAGAGAGAGAGAGAGAGAGAGAGAGAGAGAGAGAGAGAGACCACAAACACTGACAATGCGTTAAATGCAATAAAATCTACCTTAATCTCCTGACAGATTCTATGTGCCCGGTGTTAACAGTTCATAATGCCGTAATGTTCCCGTTAGGCCCGTTGGAAGCTTTAGTTTAGCTCTATAGATGCTATAGGACGTTCATTACAGCACTCGAGATGTTCGTTCACAAACGGGTCTTCTGTATGCGCGGTGCTTTAAATGCTCACAGTGTTCAGGACGCGCAAGCCCCGCCCCTTTCAGGCGGGATTTAAAGACACTCTGCAGTAGTGTTACCCTCTATGACTGTGATGTGCGTTTGCTTACTCTACATGTTTTATATGTAAACACACACAGACAGAGAAACTCATGATGTCTCTTTGAATGAAAGCTCTTGTTTAAGCACATTGAAATTGATGGTATGATCCTAAACGATCAACCCCCAAAACTTACTGATTTCAGTATAGCGAGTGAGGAGAAATCCCCTCATAATGGCATTTTTTTTTACAATATATTTTACTTGCATAAAAATAAAAAAAACTTTGCATTTCAATTTGTAGCATTTTAGTTTCGAGACAACAATAAGAATCAGAACATTTTGCATGTAATAATACAAATACTCACGAAAATGACAATCAAAACAATATAAAGAAAATAATGTCATATTTAATCAAATATGTTCATTGAAAACAACATGTTTTTTGTACTAACAGAATTTGGATTAGTAGCCTCATACATCAATCTTTAGCTTAAGTCCTATCTATGTTCTTAAGGTTTTTATAGAGAGGTTTGTTCGTATATCACTTGCCTGGTTTTATTTCAAATCATGGTGGACATGTGAAGAGTTCAGATGCAAAAGTGCCATTTAACATTTTTTTTTTTTTAAAATCAGCACTTTTCTAAGGCTCCTATATGTAAATTAAATTGCTTTAATGACAATGAATAGGTTCTTTGAATAAGGGCTTGGGAAAAATGCACACCTTAGAAAAAAATATTTGAGGGCACTTGGATGCTTTTGCATCTGAGCTCTTCATTCATTTATTTATTTATTTTATTTTAAACAGAACTCAGATTATTATTCTGAACATATTCCGTGTTACCTTTATTAAAAATATAAAAACTTTATTCTTCCCAAAGCAAAGTGATATTACAACTGAAATCCCCCTTTTCCTCACTATTAATAAAAACACAATACACTGAATCGGAAACAGATTATTTGGGGTTTATTTCAGAGCTGTGGTTTAAACAAACCAATGCATTTGAAATAATAAATATAAAACCATAGTATATTTTAAAACGGCAGACATCACAGCAAACAAACATTAGGTACCTAAAACCAGGCAGGCTGCTGACAGGCATGAGAGTTCTGAGTCCTTAGAGTCGAGAATTATTTGAACAGACAGACAAGACCATACAAGGCTAAAGAACCTCTGTGAGAAGTGCAAAGAGAGAGATTTGATGCACAGAATGGGAAATAAGGGCCCACAGCCTGGTAAATCCACAAAAACAGTCTGACAGACATAAAGGTGGCTCCACTGCTGATAAGAAAGCACGCACAGTGAACACTGCTATGTTTTACTGCTACATTATATTTACCAGCCTGTCGAGATGGAGCCCATATTGTCTGCAGGCTAGATGGATATGGGTGATGTCTCTTCATTATGATCTGTGCAGGGCTAGGTAACAGCTGCTGTATATCATAATACACCTCTGATTCAGCCTTATCCGGATGCCCATGTGAATGTGAGATAATGGGATCTCTTCATATGTTTATGCACGTTTACAGTGGGATTTTAATCAGGTCACAGGTCTGCTGTGGACTATAAAAACTCTAGCTAAATGCAAATAATAAAATGCATCTTACCATATAATCATGCATTCTGTCCCAACCATAAAAAAAAATCCATCTGAAATTTGATTTCAATAAGGACAAATTGAGGGATATCTTACCAATTTACTCAACCATTCTTCTCCTGTGACTTACATCTTCCACCATTCCACCTTTTTTTTGTTTTCTTTTCGCAAAAAACTTCAGTGTCAAAAAACTGAAGTTGAGCCACTGATGTCACATGGACTGTTTTACTAATGTTTTTACTATGTTTCCGGACCTGGATCAGTCCTAGTTGTGTCTATGGAGGGTCAAATAGCTCTGCAAGTTCTTCAAAAATATCTTAATGTGTTCTGAAAATGAATGAAGGTCTTACGGGTTTGGAACTATTAATGACAGCATTTTACATTTTTTTGGGTGAACTAACCCTTTAACTTTTTTTTGTTTTTCCAAAAGTATTTGTTCAGTGAGCTTCACTGTAATGCATAATACATTCTACAATATATTCTTCAAATACTTTTAAAGTGCTAAATAAAAACTTGCTGCTCACTGCATGCCATAAGACTATTGTAACATGCACACTAAGGGTGAAGCTATACATACGGTCAAACACAATACCACACAAAAAAAAAACCTCAAAGTGCTAAACAAACAGAGCTGAGAGTCAGGAATGCAGCAGGAACAAAATGTGCTTGTGCTACAGTGTTGCAAATCTCTGTGTCTGGCCTTGGCCCCCCAACCCAACAGGCTTATCATCCGATATTTGGCCGGGGATGAGCCGACTCACTTTAATCCCCTTATAATTTCAAGAACATTCCACACATTCCAGCAGGCCAGTTGTGGCCAGCAGGAGAACGAACAAAATGTTAATTTTTGACACTAGAAGTGATTCACACAAAGGTGAACATGCACAAATGAATTGATAACTGTGCAATGGATGCAACAGCATGCATTCAAAAGGATTAGAAGCTATTCAATGTATGTATACATTAACCCGGCCCAATGTAGTGCACCTGAAATTACTCTGCAGCAGTATCCATTGTCACTTCAATAAAGGTTTGTTTCTGTGTCATTCGATGTACCTCATTTTGCAATCAGGTGTGGAGACAGAGCTGAGCTGATCTAAGCTCAGATTGCCTTGTGTTGATAGAAACACGGCCATGAACTTTCCTCCGTTGCCAGATCCCTCCCAACTCCCGCTTCTTGTACAGACCATGCACACACACACACACAGACATTCAACCACTCGAGTGTTGATATGATGTCATTGTACGCACACATAGGAAGTGCCTTATAAAGTCAGGCAGTCATGCACCTTTGAAGCAGAAAGAGTCTCTTAACCAGGCTTGAAATGTTTGAATAACACGATAACATCAAAGTAGGGTTGGATATGCACAAGGAATAAAGGACTTTAAAAGGAAAACATTACAAGGAAGCTGGAATAAGGTTAGAAAGGAAAGAAACAGGATTTTCAGTGAGAATAAAAATGACTGGGTACAAATAGATAAAAAATTATATGTGACATAAAACTATTTCAGCAGTGGAGAAAACTATAGCATTCTGATGAAAGATTATAATCATTTCATTGGAATTATGCATTACAAGCCTATATTAGCTGCACTCATGACACTGTCCCAGTGAAAATTCTTCTGCCATCCCTCCACCTCCCCATCAACTCCTCTATTTCTGTTTTTGGCTCAAGCCAGGCCTAAAAAAGTTTATATGGTCAAGTGAATTGAGTTTTTAGCTAGAAGCTTCTGTTTCATTTATGCACTGGTCAGTTTATTGCCAATTTAGCTATTCATATAACCTTTTTTTTCAGATGAGATTATTGTACTGTACATTTATTTATTTGCATCTGTAGATTTCAATACATTTGTTTGAAGGCCATTTTTTTTTCAAAATATATAATTTGCCTGGTTTTATACAACATTTTATTTTTAAATATACGGTGAGTGTATTATTATTATTAATTAGTATTATTTTTATGAATACTATTTCTGGCTGGCTTTGATTTACAGTGTGATAAAAAGAAATCTAAAATCTTCATTGTAAAATCTTTTAACTCTAAAATGTCAACAAAGTGAAACAATAATTTCAAACCTTCCTTCAACCAATGTGCAATTTCTTTTTGTAAAGTCAGAAAACTTGCAATACAGTAAATGTTTGTAGTTCTTAATGTAATCAACCAGCTTGGGGGAGTATGGCGATATTACATTTTTACTCTATTTTCTGTACCTGCAGTGTCTTTTCAGAAAATGAAACTTGACAGTATATATTCTTGACAGCAAGGAGTTGAAATGAAGAGCAGATTTCTATTTTTCTTCTGAGAAAAAGACCCCAATAATCTCAAGTGTCTCAACCCGTTCTTATATTCGTTAAGTCTTAAATCAAGCTAAGAGATCTCAATATGAAGGTTTCTCATGAAACAATCTGAGATGTTAATCTACATTCATTTCATAGCTCTATCGACATGTATCTTGTGTCTATTGTTATTTCTCCCAATGAATATTAAATTAATTTAAGAATCTTGTATTTTACAATAATTTGTAAGAAACCTAAAGAAACAGTTTAAATTTGCTGTTAATTTACTCACCCTCATTCCATCCAAGATGTGGATGCTTTTTTTATTAAGTAAAACATAAAGATTTTTAGCTAAACCATGGTACTTGGTGATTGGTTAAAGGCAATATATAAATAATGTACATCAAAAGTACATCAAAGGACTTATGAAGAAAAAGGATCAGTCTGTACTTTAATTATATGCGTATTTGTTATGTCGTAGCATGATTATGTAAACAGTTTGGGAAAGAACTTGTACATATATAAAACCAGTTTGCCTGATGATGTTCAGTTACCCTTTCACTCGAGTTTCTTGAAAAATCCTCTGTCAGCAGTGCATGGTACTGCAAAGAATTCACCATGGTTGGGAAAGTGCTTTCAAAAGACCTTCAAGATAAAGTTGTAGAAAGGCACAAGTTAAGAGAAGGCTACAAAAACATTTCTAAGGCTTTAGCTATACCTCGAAGTACTGTTCAGAGCATCAATAAGAAGTGGAAAGCTTATGGCACCACCAGCACACTGCCAAGATCAGGCCATCCATCCAAATTAAATGACAGAGCCATGACCCGAATGCCACCGGGCTAAGCGTCTCCTTTGAAACATCCCAAGAGGTTGAGATGTCTTCCGCAGCATCAGAGGGAGAGTCGGGCGGCGAAGCGCTCGCCGGTGCTGGACAGGGGCTGTCCGTGGTAGCTGCTCTGTCCCAGGCGGACACTGAGCTCTCGGCTTACTTATCCAAGCTGCCAAGGCGGTCGGTTTGGAGGTGCCGCGTGCACCTTCGGCCGATCTGTCTCGGCGGGATGATTTGCATCTGAGTTCTCGGACCGCAGCCCCGTCTTGGTCCCCCTCGGTGCCCTTCTTCCCGGAGGTGAATGAGGAGCTGACCGGATCGTGGCGAGCCACGTACTCATCACGCCTGGCCGCCAGCTCCTCTTCCCTCCCCACCATCGACGGAGTGGCAGCCAGGGGGTTAGTGTCGATCCCCCAGGTTGAGCGCGCTGTGGACGCAGCGCCGCCGCCTGGCTTGGAACGCCACGGCCCCTGTCCGAGGTGCGTAAGACCTTGGCTGCTCTCATCGGCCGGACTTACGACGCCGCTAGGCAGGCTGCCACCTCCCTGCATGCAATGGCCACACTACAAGTGTACCAGGCCAAAGCACTCAAACTTCTGCACAAGGGTTGATCTGATCAAGGGGCCATGTAGGAACTCCGGGCCACAACCGACTTTGCCCTACGGGCGACGAAGGTTACCGCACGTACCCTTGGTCGGATGATGTCCACGGTAGTGGCTCAGGAGCAACACTTCTGGCTCAACCTTGCTGAGATGGCCAACGTTGACAAAGTCCACGTTGCCCAGAAGTTGTCGACAGTTAAGCAGCAGTCTGAGGCCATAAGTCACATCTTATCGCGCAGAGAGTAAGCCAAGCGCCCTGCCTTAGACTGCTCGTCACCGAGGGCATCCCCCCACGGACCCAGTCATCCTGCTCCGTCCTCGGCCGAGGCACACGATGCTACCGTTTCTCCATTTCTCTTAAGGGCCCAGTGTCCTGGGGAACCCATCTAACCTTTCTGTTTTCTCCTTAGATGCGGACCCGGAGTCCTGGATCGCCAAGGCGGAGATCGGTGGAGTCAACTCACCCCCAGGACAAGCCTTGTGGGGTCGTCCCTCTCCCGAGTCTCCCGCCAGGCTGCCCCACTGCGGACACGGTGGTCACCGCGCCCTTGATACCCCTAGCACAGTGGTTGATACGGTCAGTACA
>JAUMHG010000051.1:4623424-4638906 GCA_032359395.1 Enteromius anoplus
GGCTGGGCGACACCTAACACCTTCGCCAGGTTCTACGACCTCCGCGAAGAGGCCGTGTCTTCCCATGTCTTAAACCAGACAAGCAGGTAGCGAGAAGACCGGCTGGTGTTGGTTTGCTGCTGTGCCCTTATAGGTTCCTCGATGCCAAGACAAATCTCTTCCTCCTGCCCCGCAGTCGGACTTAGAGTGGAGTCAGTCCCGACTGTGCCCCTCTGGACTTCCTTCACCAGAGGTTGTGGCTTCAAATATTCTTCCACAGTCAGCCAGAAGGCTGTCTTTCCCCTCACTTTTATCCATTTCTATCGATATAGTGCATTCCTTGAAAAAAATCCATGTTAGAAATTTCTTTCATGTCTCCCTCCCTGAAGGAGGGAACGGAGACGTTACATCTTTCTGCCATGAACCTGGGTCAGCTCCTCAGCGAAAACCTGCATGTGCAATCCAGCCACGCTCTCTCATACTCACGCTGTGATGAGATGCACCTGGCTGGGATTATTGCACGCCAATTGTCATTGGCCTTTTCCAAATGACTCGAAGACGTTCGGTCTCTCATGCGAGTCCCCATATGTAACGTCTCCGTTCCCTCCTTCCGGGAATGTGGGTTACGTTCGTAACCTAGACATTTCTTGCACAGACTAATCGTTTTGCTTCATAAGATCTCAATATAATCGCCTTATTAATTATGTGTTCCTTGATATGCTTTTTATTCTCGAAAGCGAGCAGTTGCTCACTTGAATTTTATAAATCACCAAGAACCACAGTTTCTGGTATAAAAATCAAATTAAAGTAAAAAGTCACTGACCTATAGAATTGTCTGAAGGTGAGAACATAAATTCTTCATTTTTGGATGAACTATTCCTTTAAATAAGAATCCAATTCTCTTGAAATTCTCTTGTAACCCACAACACCTCTTCAAACCATCTCCATATGTTCAGAAGAATTCACACCTGTTGATTAAATCCAGATAGAGATGGGCTTTTGCTACACAACCAAAAGTGTGACATGCTGGCATATTGTCATGGACTTCCAGAGGGAAAGGGTGTGCCAGTTATATAGGAAAAGATTGAATCATCATTCATGAGGTTACCAGGTTAAGGACCTGCACCTGTTGATGTAATCTCACATTGCATATTCCCAAAGACAGGAGCAAAGTTCAACCTGGAAGTAAGGAGAGAATCCAATGAATTTAGATCTTCATGTAAGGGGGATGAAAAAGCTGTTTTAGAGTTTAATATAGTAAAAATATTTGTAAAAGTCCAGGTCAATGACACTTAACTTTTACGCTACAGACTTGTTTATTATTAAGTTTATGCTGTACACGTGACTGACAGCTTAATGAGGAGAGATAAGACTTAATTAAAATATAATTAAACTGAGGGAGAGCAAAACACTACCAAAACACTACCTAGAAACCACATGATAACATAGTAAATATCACTCAGAAAACCTTAGCAACCAGAAACACCAACAAAGCATGAGGGCATTGAGTTTTGCACATACATAGTTTTAAAATCATATTCCCTTTTAAAAATGAGAAAAAAAAACTGCCTTTTCCTTAACACTGAATATTGCAGCATAAGTTGGAACCAAACAAGAAGCAGAAAAACTTTTATTTGAGTCAAAGCAAATACCTGATTGATTATGCTTAAATGAATCCATAAACTTTACATGTTGGACAAGTTCTGCCTCTAACATGTGGCCTGGTTTACACAGAAAAACTATAACAAATATTTGGTTACGATGATGATGAGACGACGAAAGAGCCATCCGGTCTGATTCAAATTTGTTTAGTCAATATCGTAGAGACTGTCTGGAAGGCAGACATGCTTCTGCACACACACTCACACACACACACACACACACACACATTTAAGCGCCTCTACATTTCCAAATTTCAACACCGGCAGTGATTACAGAATCCTTACTCAACCTTTTCTTCCACCCACAGCAAATATTAACCATTTTCTCAAATGCAGTTAATGGGGTTGTTTCTTGGAAATGATCTTTAAGATATATAGATGTCTCAGTGATGAAGCATGAAGGTTTTTTTTTTTTCATTCCTTCTGTTTTTGTTTTATTTAAGACGTGTGGTGCTCTCGTTCAATTGAAAGTCAAGTATCAATAGTAAAGGGGCGTAGCTGTGTGTTCTTGAGAGGGTGTGTTTGGTCGGTTCAGAAAATACTGCTTTTTGACTTGCTGGCAGCTGCATCATGTGTTATGACATAAGAACGGATATAAAAGTGTGAGCTGTCTTATTTATCTTACTCGTTTTCTTTCTTTGCTTTTGCTTTGTCATTTTGATGTGCATCACATCTGCTTTGTTCAGAGCAACTTGCATACAGTTTATTGAAGAACATTTTAGTGGTGCTTGCCTGCTCAAAACTTGCCTGGACATTTTCTCTTTACAGTATTAGATAACTAAAGTGTGGAGACTGTGTATGAGGTAACAAAAGTTAATTAAACCCACAAGTACTTTGAGAATAAATTTTAATGTTGTTTTTTTATGCTCACCTATTTAGGTCCCATGCTCTCCAAATCTGCATTTTATCAGTAATACAGTAAATTGTTGATAAATGCATGTGAAAAACAGTTGTGTTGTGCAAGAGTAAATTAATAAATGTTTTACTATGAATAATGCATCTTTGCTAAATGTGTGTGCGTGTGCAACATTTATCTGTAAACCACAGCTTTGTGTTAAAATGTTTAAAGTTCTGCATCCTGGCATGGGGCCGATGCAGATTCCAGGTTTTTGCTGTGTTTCCTGAAGTTGTCTTCAAAAGTCAGGGTCACTGCTTCATTAATGTAGCAATCAGTTTGAGTAATGTAAGAGTTGATGGATGAGGGAGTCTCTCCCGCTCCCCTGGTTTCCTGTTCCAGAGGGCCTCAGGGACACTCTGGAGAAACATAAAGACCCATACATATTGTTAATAAAGATTTCAGATGTGCTGCCCAGAGGGAAACCACCAGGGTCTGTGGTGTACAAACCCCTGTAAAACTTTTAACGATAAGGGCACCTCCAGTACTGCTGTGATTCACTGGGTGTTCATCATAACAGCATTGTACTGTTTTAGCTTTTAAAATTGTGTCACCTGAAATGTAGCCTTATAAGGAATTCGCCAATACACACAATACAGGTGTGACTCGGTGAGGCAATCATCTTTCACAAAAGCAAAACATATTAGTATGGCATCATTTTGAACAGGTTTAAAGTGACATTCACCTAATCTAATTGCTGATTCATGAGAAATGGATAGCATGGAAACGGAAATTGTTCATAATAAAAATATAGTTGCTTTAATGGATTCAATCTTTAACATCCATGGAAACATTCCCTTCACAAGCTCTTTATAGTGGAAAAGGGTTCTTCAGACTATTCAGATGTTCTCATTTTGTTAGGAACTATTCAGTTTAAAGGATCTTTGGGAAACCATGGCATCAATGCAAAACCCCCTATGGAAAGTTTTACTTTAAAGAGCATAATAGGCATAAAACCGTCTAGGTTATGAAGGAGGGTACAGAGATATTACATATGGGATCTCGCATGAGAGACCGATTGTCTTCGAGTCTTTGAAAAAAGGCCAATGAATATTGGCGTGCAATAATCACTGCCAGGTGCACCTCATCACTGAGTGAGTATAAGAGGATCACGGCTGGATTGTACTCACAGATTTTCGCTGAGGAGCCGAGTCGGCGTCAGCGTGACCCAGGGTCGTGGCAGAAAGATGTAACATCTCCGTTCTCTCCTTCAGGGAACGTGGGTTACGTTCGTAACCTAGACGTTACCCTTTCATTCGAATTACTTCGATGTTATATATGGGAATGGACCCATGGAAAAGGCCACGACCCTGAGGCCGCGTTACGCGGAGACACCGGTGCCGGCAGGCGGGCAAGTGGGTCGACAGGAGAGTCTGCACGTAACCTTCCCAACGCCCTTGGGGCCAGTTAGGGCCCGGTCGGGATGCCAACTTTTGCCTTTTTCTACTAGAAATATACCATTTTAAAGCTGTAGCATGGTTTGAGGAGGCGGAGACATGTACAGAGATTTTAACATGGGTTTTGAAGGAATGGACTATATTGATAAGATATGGATATATATGAGAATGAAACACAGCCTTCGGGCTGACTGTGGAACAAAGATGACACCCCAGGTCGTAAAAGAACTCCAGAGGAGCACAGTCAGAGTCAGACTGTGGGGCAGGAGGAGAGGTTCACCTTGGCATCAGGGAACCTTGAGATGCACAGCAGCAAGCCGACACCAGCTGGTCTTCCCGCTACCTGTTTGTCGGATTTAAGACACGGGAAGACACAGCCTCTTCGCGGAGGTCGTAGAACCTGGCAATAGTGTTAGGTGTCACCCAGCCCGCAGCTCTACAGATATCTGCTAGAAAGGCACCGTGCACAAATGCTGAGGTTGAAGCAACACTCCTTATTGAGTGGGCTCTCAGACCTAGGGGGCACGGCTCTCCCTGGTAAAGATATGCCAAGGAGATGGCTTCCACCACCCAATGGGCCAGCCTTTGTTTGGAGACAACATTCCCTTTCTGCTGACCTCCAAAGCAGACAAAGAGCTGCTGAGAGCGTCTGAAGCTCCGAGTGCGGTAAACTTAGAGGTGCAGAGCGCGTACCGGACACAACAACTCTAGGGCCGGGTCTGCCTCCTCCTGGGGCAGAGCTTGCAGGTTCACTACCTGACTTCGAAAAGGTGTGGTAGGAACCTTGGGCACGTAGCCGGGCCGAGGTCCCAGTGTTACGTGAGAGTCAGCCGGGCCAAAGTCTAGGCGCTATTCGTCGACAGAGAAGGCTTGGAGGTTCCCGACCCTCTTGGTGGAGGCCTAAGCAATCAGGCGTGCTGTCTTCAGCGACAGGTATTTTATCTGGACTAATGCTAAGGGTTTGAAAGGAGCTTGCCGGTCCATGACAAGGTCCCAAGAGGGTACCGAGGGCAGTCTCGGGGGATTAACCCGA
The DNA here is from genome assembly GCA_032359395.1 of Enteromius anoplus. Classification (NCBI taxonomy): domain Eukaryota; kingdom Metazoa; phylum Chordata; class Actinopteri; order Cypriniformes; family Cyprinidae; genus Enteromius; species Enteromius anoplus. Next base: position 4,628,390 of record JAUMHG010000051.1, read on the forward strand.
TGCGCACCTCTAAGGAACCTAACAATGAGTTGGTGCTTACCTAAGGATTCACCATCCACTGCATCATGGTATGCCACTATGGCAGCGATATATACCTTAATAGTTGAAGGGGACAGCCTGCGCTCCAACTTTTCCTGCAGAAAGGAAAGCACAACTGCAATCAAACATCTCTGTGGGTCCTCTTGGCATAAGGAGCACCAGTCAGTGAACAGACCCCATCTCTGAGCGTAGGCCTGCCTTGTTGAGGGGGCCCTAGACTGAGAGATGATGTTGATCACGGCTGCTGGCAAGCCGGAGAGGTCTGCCGCATCCCGTCCAGGAACCAGACGTGCAAGTTCCAGAGGTCGGGGTGCGGGTGCCAGATCGTGCCCATCCCCTGAGACAGAAGGTCTTTCCTCAAGGGAACTCCTGCCATATGCCCCAGGAGCCTCTGAAAAGATTTGAGAGGGACCGCTGTTTTGTGCCTGAAGGTATCTAGGCAGTTCAGCATGGCCTGCCCGCGCTCCCCCGTGAGGCGGGCAGTCATTTAGACCGAGTCCAGCTCCATGCCGAGAAGCCTGGTGGGGAACTAGGGAGGGGACCGGCTCCAGAAGGATGAACGTCCTGGGGGCGAGCCTGGCTGCTCTGAACAGCCCTTACCTTCGCTGGCTCCCACGCTGGAGATCTAGGGCTCCGAGTCCGCATCTGAGGAGAAAGCTGAGAGGTTAGATGGGGACCTCAGGGCATTGGGGCCAGAGGTGAGAGAAATTGCTCTTTTCTTGAAAATTTGGGTACCGCCGACCAGCTGAGTGCACAGATGTTTCTGCCGCTCCCGGCCCTCCACCGGGGGTGGAGGGACTGATGTCGTTGTCCCCCGAAGAGCAAACTCCATCACCTCTGGGCTGCCCGTCTCAGGGGACGCTTCTTCTTAGCATGGGTGTTCCTAGATGGTCCCGCGCCAACAGCCAGCTCGATGTCTTGCAGCCAGCCTGATATTGTGCGCTTCAGCCAGAGATGGAGCAGATGTTGCTGGTTTTTACATGCCTTGGACGGGAGCCGTGGTGGCCCATGCCAGGCGGCAGCGCCACGCGGGCACAGGTTCACCGCAATAGGAACCAGTCATCCAGCCAAGACCCAATACCCTCGGTGGCTCCTCGAGGTGTTCTGCACCGTCACCTGGAGGTCGCCCAGGCGCCTCGCCGTGGTAGCGGTGAAACCTTTATGGCTCAACAGACCATGAGGAGGACGCAACGGGAGCCGTCTCACGAATGAGAGCCGGGATCTCAGCGTAGCGATGGTCATGTGTCCGCAATGAACGCATGACTCATCCACGAGCGCAGCCTCAGCGTGTTCCCGGCCCAAACACGAGAGACAGCGCTCATGCCCGTCTGAGGATGTGAGAAAACTCCCACACTCAGAAGCGCACCGCCGCGTAGACGTTTCGGAGAACGGTGTTGGGAAAATTTCCCTCTCTTGGAATTTGTTTCCCCCCCAGTCTTTTGATTTCGCCAAAATGACATCTCTTACAACAGAATTACTTTAGCCTATTTCATTAAGAATCAGAAAGATTGAGTCTGAGCTCAGGATTACAGGACTACTACAAATACAACATCTGGGCAGTCCAGAATGTCTTTACAAAGCATAGACATTTCTATTTATATTCTTGTCTTCTGTAGGTCCTCCTTTTTGTATTCTTCCACTGCTTGGGGTGCACGTGCAGCGCTGCTATTGTCAGTTGATGGTTTGACCTTTAGGCGCCCCCGTTCTGTTTCTAAAATGATGCTGTTCTGTGGAAATGACAGTTACAGAGGTGCAAAAAGTACAAAGAGACAGCAAAAGATTGGCTTTCTCAGAGCCTTTAAAAAGGCTACCAATCTCGCGGGTCCCAATCCACTGCCCAGTGAAGTGAAGATCGGCGAGAGAGCGTGAACTCCGCAGGAACTCTTTTAAATAACTCTCCTTCTTTCTAGCAGACTCAGAAAACAGCATACAATGCAAACGAGCGCTCCGAAGCGAAAGGCTGTGAGTGCAATCCAGCCGTGCCCTCTTATACTCACGCAGTAATGAGGTGCACCTGGCTGTGATTATTGCACGCCAATATTCACTGGCCTTTTTTCAAAGACTCGAAGACAATCGGTCTCTCATGCGAGATCCCATATGTAACGTCGAAGTGATTCGACTGAAAGGGTAACCAAGAGGTAAAAAAAACATAGCCAACAACATAAATTAATTCTTCACAACACAGCCACCCACACATAAGCACAAAACAACTTAATGAGGCCCAGTACTAGCCCCTGGGGCTCACCGGCATCACTTTTTCCATCTTCTAACACAAAATGTCCATGCGAATGCATCTGAGTTGGGATAAATGATATGTATATAGGCAAGTTTGTATGCATAGTCTCGAACAAAGCTTTATCATGAGGACAAGCTGAACTAAAAGGTTTTACCTACTGAACTACACTCTTAAAAAGGTTTTTTATGATCCTATGAAGAACATTGAACATCTATGGAATCTTTCCATAGGTGTTCTAAAGTTCTTTAGAAGTAAAATGTTCTTTGGACAAAACTGTTCACTGGAAGGGTAATGAGGAAACTTTAATTGATTATTCTATGCCACTGTGAAAAGTAAGTATACATATATCCAATTTTTCACAGCAAATGCCACAGAATAACTATTTTGGTACACCAAAGAACATTTCAGTGATTTTTTTTTCTTATTGTGAACCTTTTCCATCAAAAAACAAGGAGACACAATAGCCTTTGTGTTTATTTCTATAGGCACCTTGCTTAAAGTATGCTAGAATTTTCACGCCCTCCTTCAAAACAAGTTACGTTTAAGCTTGGCTGCAATAAAACGCAAAGATTAAAAAAAGAAAGTCTTTGGAAAACTGACCAGCAATGCATGTTTTAGTACTTCTGAGAAAGCAAAGCATGCTAATGTCTGTTGGCATTCAGAAGTAAATGACACAAGACAATGGCCTTGCACAAACACAATGTGATTCTCTGCATTCTTTTTTGTGATTCAAAAGAGAAACTGAAGCAATGCAGACTAAAAATCTAAATGCAACTAAAAAGCTATCATGCAGTGAATGCATACTGGGTTAGAGGGGAAAACAGTCTTTAGTTCTAAGTCGGTCATATTCTGGTATTACGTAACACTGACCTTAATGAGACGTGTTATAAAACCAAACCTGCAACGCAGCTATGCACACAGACTCTTATGAATGAAAGAGCAGTGCATACAACTACATAAAGCCTGCATCAAAAATCGTTTGTGTGATCTCGTAGTCTTATCAAACAAAGTATGATTAGTCAGTCATCTAACTTTAATTGTTTAATGCGCTAGCTAAGCAACACTGGTTGCAATAATGTGTGTTTTGCTGCTAAGCAGAGATAATGGTGTCATAAAGGTGGGCTGTCACTGAGGAAGGATGTTTTACAGAGCGTGAGGCTCTTACAGGACTAATAAATTACCCTTAAAGGCTCTTTTATGCATGCTTTCCGGCCTTTTGCAAAACAGGAAGGCTTTAATGCTCTAAAGGGAATGGTGCTCACACGCTGGGCTTTAGGTGTTTGAAGGTCATCTAATACATACACACAAACAAAAACACCTTTTTTGTATTTGCCACATGGCCCAAAAGCATAAGGACTTGATTTTTTTTTCTTTCTCATATTTATTATATTTAAGGAATTATCTCTGAGTCTGTCTTTCAATGTAAGTTTCTTGTCTGATGGATCAGAAAAGAAAAAACACACTTCAGCGAGACACAAAACATGATGAATCATTGACCTCTGAAGCACTCATTGTGCAGAACAGGTTATATGTGGTTTAAAAAAAATATGGTTAGGGGTATGTTAGGTAAGCATGAGCAATAGTAATAGTCATGCATCCCTTAACAAACATCACTAATTAGAAACGCACAAACAGAGCATTAATATATTTTTATTAAATATATAATTTAAATATGTACATTTTCATTTTTTTAACAGTTTTTTTTTAGGAAGTCTCTTCTGCTCACCAAGCCTGCATTTGACCAAAATACAGCAAAAACGTGGTAAAACTTTTTATTTTTTTTATTTTTTTTACCCGTTTGAATATATTTCAAAAATTAAATTTATTCCTGTAAATTCAAAGTAAAATTTTTGGATAGCAAAAAATAAAAATTTTAAAGTAAATATATTTAAAAGTATTACTGCTTTTGCTGGATCCTTGATAAGCATATTACAGGGATTTCTGAATGATCATGTGATGCTGAAGACTGGAGAAATAATGCTGAAAATGCAGCTTTGCGTCACAGAAATAAATGACTAAATTGAATAAAAAAATAAAATTGGAAATAGATATATTATATCAGAATAATATTTCACAGTATAAGTGTTTTTTCTATATATATATTTTTTTTCTTTAAATACATACAGCATTGGTGAGCAAAACAGAATTCTTTCAAAAACATTAAAAAAAATTACTGTCCCCCAAACGTTTGAAAAGTAGTGTAGTAAACCTCTTTTAATTTATATAAAGAGGAAAGTGGAAACATTGAATTTCTGTTTTCTGTTAAGAATTTCTGTTCATCAAATCAGGAGGTGGCCGCTGTGATCTTACACTTTCTCATTTTTGGCTGAGTATATGAGGAGCATGCAGCAGTGATTTCATGGGAGGATGGCATTAGCCCATTTACACACTCCACATGGAGCATACACACTGACCTCTAACTCACATTCCCCACCAAACACCATTATTTATCTAATGACAGCATATTATTGTGTTTATATAGCGTTTTTATAATCTAGTGTTTTATATAAAAAATTAATCCATGTTGTGCTAGTCCCACCCCTCTCTTCTGTCAAGTGACGAGCAGACTACAAAATGGAAAGGTTAGGAAAGGTTTTTTTGCAAAGATTCATAAAAGATAAACCTTATACTCGCTTCGTCCGTAGATAAAGCTAGAATATAGATGATTCATGTGAATTTCAGGGATTGGAGTATTCCCTTCAAAAACTAAAGTTAGGTCAATCCCCTGCGTCTTCAGACGTCGAGGGGGTAAATGGCGACTGCTATATTCATTATTTCATCCAATAAACACCTCAATTGCTTAAACAGAGACATGTTTCCCTGCTCCAGAGTGGACAAAATGACTGATGACTAGGGGTGTAACGGTTTACAAAAATCATGGTTGGTTCGGTTCGATACGACACAGTGGTGTCACGGTTCATAAAAGTAGGATCTTTTTTTTTTCTTTTCTTCTTTTCCTTTACTGCAATGGAGCTATACTTCATATATCTTCTGGGGTTTCTTCTTAGCAGCAAATAAAACAAAACCTACTTTATCACTACAACCAAATGCTCCTCATAAAAAATTTAATGTAAAATTGTAGTAGTTCTAAACTTATAGAAATGGAACTCCGTTTCAATTATTTTTTAAAGGTTTTTTTAAAGTTCAGAAAGATGAGAGTGTACATATTTTATGAGGTGGCTAATTTGTACGAATTCGTATGACACATCAAAAGCCTGGCACCGAACGGTTCAATGCATATCGTTACACCCCTACTGATGACAGCTCAGGTCGGTCAGGCGGGTCTAAGGTAAGACGGCCTTGTCAATCAATATTGTAGGAGGGGCCTGTGCAGAAATACATCATTCTGACAGAAAACTCAGAACAGCCTGGTTTTAGAAAGCGATTTAAAATAAGGATTTACACAGAATTCATGTTGAGAGGAAGAAAAAAAAAACTTTGAGACAGTAAAAACATATTCCTTTGTTTTCCATACATATGGATTTGAAATTACATGGGGATAAATAACTGGATTTTCATTTGCTTACAGAGACAATTGTCCCCACAGACTATCCTCTGTGTACCTTTAAGTTATTAATTTGCCCCATAAGCTATATAATGACTTACCCATCCATAGCATATTTCATTTCAAGTTAAATAGTCACTATGCCAGGTAATATTTACGCTTGAACTCTTCCATCTGCTCTAACATTATTTTTAAAAGTCATACACTGCATGTTAATTAACTCTCTTCTAATTATACTAAGGCAATGTCTGATGCACAAATGCAGCACAGTGTACTAAAAACATCTGGATATCTGAGGATATTCACCCGTCATGGAGGGATATATATGTGTTCTTGCCATTAGAAATACGTACGTGTGTAAATGTGCCAGTACACGCATATCCAAACACATAAATGTCTTTAACACTTAGAGTGGGTGAACTGTGGGTGCATGAGTTAAAAGTGCCATCTGTGCCTCCTTGACACTGACATTCCAGCATAAACACTGACACCTCATCAGTCAAAATAACAGAGGAGCTGAGGTAAAAGGCAGCACTCCCCCGCAGGGTCACCGCCGAGCTCACCCTTCATGGACCCACATCTGGACATCAGGCATCTATTTGACACTGAAGGAAGGTGTGCAAGGAGACTGGTGAAATACTAGATCGGAGCTACACCTCATTGTAAGATTAAAAAAGCAGAGCAGCATGAAGTATGTACCTGTTTGTGGGTAAAAATCTGAAGAGATTCTGCTCTATCATTTACACAAAAAAATAAAAAGTGAAATAAAAATCTTTAGGATGCAAAATATTAATTTCACAAAAGAAACACTGACCTTGACTTTTTTCCTGATTTTTGTGTGGTACCTTATTTACAGACTAGATTTAAAAAACCTCAAGCTCACTGGATACAAGTTAAAATAAGAACAAGAAGCTCTATAAGCAATAGGGGGAAAATCTACAGTAGAACAAATAAATATAAAATGCAGATCAGCAAGAGATTTTCTCTCTCTTGTTGTTTGATTAACATGAATGACAGGCAGCAGGAATATTAGACTGCTGTCACTTCAAGAGCTACCTGGATCCATTATACAGTTACACATACGTAACACATAAAATCTTCAGAGAGTTGTCATGATTGAAACAATCTTCATGACCTCTCTGGCAGCGAATTAATTGCGCAATAAGTTTTCTTTTAAAATGCAATGCTCAAAAATGCATGCTAGTGATATGCATGCAAGCATCGTGAGATGAGATTTAAAAATCTTTACCAGTTGACACATTTCTACCAGTTAATCCCAGTATATCGCCCACCCCTAATCAGTAGTCACCAGAAAAAGACCACAGGCGTGTTCCCCACACGCACTCACAAAGACCTCTATAATGACACTTCTCAGTTTCACTTCATCAAAATCACTGTTAATGTTGCTTCGGGTCTCTGGTGACACGCATATACAAAATGATGCTTTGTTTATAGCAAAGACTGCAAATCATGCTAAAAACATCTGTGTTATACCTCACTTAACAAGAACAAGAGCAGTCCTATTTATCAGACACAAGCAGGAGGGCCGAACAGACAGAGGAAGTGGCCGACACTGTTTACATTTTTGCCTTTCTGAGACACACAGCCAAAGTTTCCCACGCACCATAGACGTCTTTCACCAGCACACATTAAGCTTCTAAACTTATCTTAATTATAAGTATTGGACATAAAACTGTAAATGAAACAAAGCTTGTCTTCAATCAAAATGACAAAATTGAGATCCAAGTGCTATTATTTATCCAACACCTGCAGAACAGCATAACTAAACACTGTTTAAACAACACTGATTATTTGACTCGTCCCGTGAGTTTTGCAATGGCAATCCTTAAACAAAACCTGCTGTTGTGAGGGAATTGATATTTCTCCTCAGTAAACTTTGGAGCACGCAGCCTGACTGCATGTTTCTGTTTTCATTAAAAAAAATTTCAGTGGTTCATGAAAAGAGTGACTATATGGCCAAGATCAACATGTGTGGGAAGCCATGTATGAAAGTCTAAAAGGAGATGATTTCAGGGAGAGTGTCTAGACCTTGTGAGGGAGGAGATCATGCGATTCTAAAAGTAGATGTAAGAGTAATAATTAAACTGTCCTCGGTCTAACAAACCCTCATGGCTTCCTCCGTTTCATTCCTATTCTCTTCCCATCGCTGTTTAAAACAGAACAGTTTAACGAGTTGAAACTTCCTATTTAAATTACCTTGCAGGAACAAACTGTGCTAGTTGAACATGGAACAAAAGATTCACAGCTTGCTTAAAGGTATTCGAGGACACGTGCATCCTGGATAGAGTTCTAGTAAAAATAGAACCCACTTAAAGTCTTACACTTCATTTTTGATGTACATTTAACAATCTACAACTTATTCATTCATGGTTCCATAAAGAACCTTTAAAATTCATGGAAACTTTAAATTGGATTAATGTTGGTTACACTTTGATTTGATAGTTCACTTTCACTAACAATAAGTAAGTTTGTAACTTCATGTAAACTAACTCTCACTAGTTGGCAACTACATTTCTACTAACTCTCAGAGTAGACTGTTAGGGTAGTTTAGATTAGTAAAATAAGTCGACATACAGTGGGGCAAAAAAGTATTTAGTCAACCACCAATTGTGCAAGTTCTCCAACTTAAGAAGATGAGAGAGGACTGTAATTTCCCTCGTAGGTATATCTCAACTATGAGAGACTAAATAAGAAACAAAAATAAAGAAAATCAGAACCCAAAACCACACGGGAGGACCTAGTGAATGACCTGCAGAGAGCTGGGACCAAAGTAACAAAGGCTACCATCAGTAACACACTGCGCCGCCAGGGACTCAAATCCTCCAGTGCCCCCCTGATTAAGCCAGTACACGTCTGAGCCATGTATGAGCCATTTGTCGTGAGATTTTGATTGAAAACCTCGTTCCATCAGCAAGGGCATTGAAGACAAAACGTGGCTGGGTCTTTAGGCATGACAGAGATCCCAAACATATACAGAGGAAGTACATTCCATGGATGTTGGATGGTCAGTCTCCAGATCTCAACTCCATTGAAAATCTTTGGAGGGAGTTGAAAGTCTGTGTTGCACAGTGTCAGCCCCGAAACATGACTGCTCTAGAGAAGATCTGCATGGAGGAATGGGCCAAAATACCAGCAACAGTGTGTGAACACCTTGTAAAGACTTACAGAAAACATTTGACCTCTGTCCTTGCCAACAAAGGGTATTTAACAAAGTATTGAGATGAAATGTTGTTATTGACCAAATACTTATTTTCCACCATAATTTGCAAATAAATTCTTTAAAAATCCTACAATGTCATTTTCTGGGATTTTTTTTATGAGGTTGAGGTATACCTATGATGAAAATTACAGGCCTCTCTCATCTTTTTAAGTGGGAAAAATTGCACAATTGGTGGCTGACTAAATACTTGTTTGCCCCACTGTATACATGCCAAGTTTCTGACAGTCAGTATGTTATGTTGTGGACAAAATAAAGTGTTAGAAGGTATTAAGCAGACAGTCTACTCATACTCTAATGACTAGATGACATGTAGTTGCAAAGTTACTGTTAGTAGAATGTCTAAAGTGGACTATCAAAATAAAGTGTTATTCACACTAGGAAGAAAAAAAAAAAGGTGTTCACAGAGAGGTTCTTAGGGGAAACAAATATAGCTATGATTTGGCATTGCTTAGAGTGTGCCCAAGATTGCAGAACTTAAAAACAATTGCAGCTTCATAATGACATTTCTGACTTCTGGAAGACTTTAGTTATCAACAAAAGGTTAGTTAGCAAAAGTCTCAGTTGGCCCTTCTTTACAGTCTATCAAAAACAAATGAGATATTAAAGAGATCTCACTTGTGATTTTTTTCATTCGGGAACATGGGGTTTCCAATTCCATTTCACACATTCAGCTGTATCCCAGCAGACGCATTCCAAACACTGTCCAGATAAGATTGGGAGTCAGTGAGAACTGGCCTTTACCTAAACTATCCCACCCAGTGGAGAGCACTCCATACAGGGCTATCGCGGCAGCTCCTGTATCAGCACAGGAAGCACCCTGCTGAGGTTACAGGACACCATTCAGTCGCCTGAACGCCTGGAAAACTGGTAACTGCAAATGCGTCAATGGGAAGAGCAGGGACCTCTGCTTTATGTTAGGTCTATGTGTGTGAGAAAATGAGAGGGTGGTGGGAAATATACAGAAGAAGTACATCCCATGGGTGTTGGGTGGTCAATCTTACGCCATTGTTTTTATAGTGACTTACAAGCATGTGATGTTGAACAAGTTTTGAACACTGTGCCAATTCATCAGCCTCGGTGCACAGCTTCACCCGGGTGAGCAATCAAGTTAACCATGACCACAGTTGAACAAGTTAATAGAGCATGACAGCTGGGCTGTGGAAGAAAAAAATTATATTCGCCTACTGTACAAACTTAAATCAAGCCAGTGTTATTTCAACTTCATTAAAAAAAAGTGTTAAGAAGCCATATAATTATTAAATAACTAAAGAAAAATTTAACTATTACTATACAAATAAAAATCCTTTCTGCCTTTTTGAATGACATTATATGAATGAAATATTGTTACGAAATGGGGTATGAGGCGTGCGGGTTCAAATGCAAACAGTTTATTTAAAGGCTCAGAGTCAAACAGGAACATTCAATAACCGGCAGATACAGCAACGTAGGAAAAGACAGAGGCAGAGTCAAACAACACAGCAAATAGTCCAAAATAC
>JAUMHG010000051.1:4658694-4668750 GCA_032359395.1 Enteromius anoplus
CCCCCCCCCCCCCCCCCCCCCATTCAAATTGTACCTTTAATTTTTAACCCTTTGTCTGCACCAATAACCCCATATGTGGTACCATTTGAAAGCTTAGAATCTCTGTTTCATGCAGATATAAATCAATTTGATATTTATTTTACTGTAACAAAGTTATTAACACGTAAATTACACTATGTACCGCTAGTACCGCTATGTACCCGCAAAGCAAAGGCCCCAGGGCGGAATCGACGGTGGGAGGAGCCATGGTGGAGTAATAATCTCTGACACCAGGGCACCGACTGACGGAGACAATGCCGGTGGAAGAGGAGCCCAGGATGGAGCCAAGCAGATGGAGAGCCAAAGTGACATTGAGGATTCCAGAGGGCCACGGCGGAGCTGCAGGCTGAGGTGACCGTGGCATAAGCGGGGATCTGGAGGACAGCTGCGGAACCGGAGCGACCGAGGACAAAGGTGGAACCGGAGGGAAGGAGGAACCTGACGTAGCCGGTGGGACGGAGTGACGAGGCAAAGCCAGAGGAATGGAGTCCAGAGGCGGAGGATGGTCGAAGACTAACCGAGGTGGAGCCAGAGGGACGAGAGAGCCCAGTGGAGCTGGTGGGACGACAAGCAACGTTGGAGACGAGGGAGCCATGAGACAGAGCGGAGCCGATGGGTCGGAGGACCGAGATGGAGTCCAGGCCTCGATGACTGGAGGTGGAGACAGGGGATCCTTGTGCCAGAGTGGAGCTGAACTGTGGAGACTGACTGGTGTGAGAGGAGGTGAGAGAGGGAGGCTGGGAGGGAACACAGAAAGTTCAAAACTGTCTAGAAACAGCGGATACATTGGAGATTCAGGGGGGTTGGACACAACCTCTCCAGACCAGTCAATCAATTCATCCATGAAAATCTCTGATAGTTCGGTACAATATGCACAACAGTTCTTATTTAGCTCACCCTCAGCGGTGGAAGTGTGGGCGTGGTCTTTTTCTAAGTCCACTAACATCCCTACCGGCTCGTGGACGCACTCTGGCAGCGTTCGCTCGCGGAAGTTCTCGGGCTCTGTGAATCGCTCAGACAGCTCAGGCTCATATAAGTGCTCGGGCTCGTTGAATCGCTCAGAAAGTTCAGGCTCGATGAAGTGCTCGGGCTCGGTGAATTGCTCTGACAGCTCAGGCTCGATGAAGTGCTCGGGCTCAGTGAATCGCTTCTGCGGCGCGGGCTTCGGGGAAGGGAGGTAGCCCCAACATCAGGCGTTCATGGATTTCCTCTGGCGAAATCCTCGATAAACTGTTTCATTTCGTCATACTGTCACGGTTGTGCTCAGGGAAGGCACGGAGAGAGTTGAGTTCTCGTAGAAACATATTTTAATGAACATAGAAGTGAACATACGGGAGCAAAGTAAACACACTCTTAACATTGATGATGACGAACGAAGACTGAATCACAGAAGGCAACTTATAAGGGGGAGACAATCACTAATGGGCTGGACACACCTGACACAAATAAACTGATTAAAAGAAACTAGGTCACAGAGCACATGGGGAAGGACAACAAAACACTCATACATATAACAGCTTGCTGGCATGTGTTGGTAACAAATAAAATTGTTTGCAGGGAGCTGAGGCACTCAGGGCCTGAACTATACACTTTCAAAAAGCCGCAGAATAGAATATTAGAATATTAATAGCTTTTCATCATTTACAATGTGCAGTGGAATAGAAATAAGCATAAGTAATTATAAATATTTATTAACGCATGAACTAAAGTATATTTCTAAGTTAACATAATCCTAGATCTATCCATCCATGGGGGCAGCAGTCTAAGCAGGGACGCCAAGACTTCCCTCTCCCCAGACACTTCCTCCAGCTCTTCCAGGGGAACACCGAGGCATTTCCAGGCCAGCCGAGAGATGTAGTCCATCCAGTATGGGTGGGACGTGCCCGGAACACTCCCCCATGGAGGCGTCCAGGAGCTTGCCACCGAAGAGCTTCTTAACTACCTTGGCGACTTCAGCCCGGGTAATGGACGAATCCACCCCTTGACCCCTGGCACTCTGCTTCCTCAACGGAAGATGCCTCGGTATGATTGAGGATATCCTCAAAGTATTCCTTCCACCGCCCGACAATATCCCCATTTAAAGTCAGCAGGTTCGCACCTCCACTGTATACAGTGTTGGCAGAGCACTGCTTCTCCCTCCTGAGGCGCCAGATCCATACGTGAGTGTTTGCCTCTGCAACCACCCAGGTTGCAGTACGCTTGGCCCACCGGTACCTATCAGCCGCCTCAGGAGCCCCACAAGCCAACCAGGCACAATAGAACTCCTTCTTCAGCTTGACGGCATCCCTTACTTCCGGTGTCCACCACCGGGTTCGGGGGTTGCCGCCATGACAGGCACCGGAGACTTTGCGGCCTCGGACTCAATGTCTCCAACCTCAATTGGGATCCAGTTAAAGCTCTGCTGGAGGTGGGAGTTGAAGACCTCCCTGACAGGGGGCTCTGCTAAGCGTTCCCAACAGACCCTCACAGTTCGTTTGGGTCTGCCGAGACTGTCCAGCTTCCTCCCCCGCCAACAGATCCAACTCACCACCAGGTGGTGATCAGTTGTCAGCTCTGCCCCTCTCTTTACCCGAGTGTCCAAGACATGCGGCTGGAGGTCAGATGAAACGACCACAAAGTCGATCATCAACCAGGGTGTCCTGGTGCCATGTGTACTGATGCACACCCTTATGCTCGAACATGGTGTTTGTCACAGACAAACTGTGACAAGCACAGAAGTCCAACAACAGAGCACCACTCAGGTTCAGATCAGGGGGGCTGTTCCTCCGCATCACTGGCTCTGCATCGTACTGGGCAACGTCACATTTCTAGATGTTTTCCTCTCCATATGGGGTTTTGGACTGCTCTTTGTTTGGCCTGTCACCTAAGACCTTTTTTCCTGGGAGACCCTAACAGGGACATATAGCCCCCGACAACATAGCTTCCAGGATCATTCAGGCAATCAAACCCCTCCACCACGGTAAGGTGGCGATCCAGAGAGAGGTCAAGCCTAGATTAATAAATGAATTGAACAATTAATACACTGAAAATATTGAACAATAAATAGTTGTTCATATGTCTACATATAGATATATGTGTGTTATTTATATATACATATGTATATATATACATATATTTATACATATAATGTATGTACTGTATATATGTATATATATGTTGAGTAACATAAGCAAAACAAAACTCGAAAAACACTAGACCAGTACTCCCTAAGACAAGACATATAGGCATTCATTCTTCTAAAAAAAAAAAAAAAACATCTGCCAAAGCATTTATGTACAAACAAACATATCAAAGAGCATAATTTCTTGTCTTATTATTAGGCATAAATTTAAAGACAAAGGAGCATGTTGAGGGAGCAGGATTTTCAGAGAAAGTGGAAAACAAAGAGCAAAGTAAGGATCAAGTGAGGTAGAGAACGAGAGTCTAGTTAATAATTTGTCAGCGACTGTGGTGGATCTAGCCAGCGTGTTGACAACGGGCCCAGTGTTCTCTGGGTCCGCTGATGGAGATTAGAGCTGGCTCATCCAACCATTCAAGGCGTGGGGAAAGAGAGGAACATGAGGGGTCTGGTGGGAGCGGAGGGGGGTTTGGATGCAACACAAATGGAAGTCCTGCAGAACAAAGCAGTGAGTCCTCAGGGAATCAGGCTAAAACAGCATTCTGGGAGATTACAGCACTACTTTTCAACACTCCCTGAAACACTCACTCACTCTATACTGCAACCGTGCACCTTTTCTGACATTTGCAAACTGATGCTTTTTGGATAAAGTTACATCACGCGTCCGTTCGTCTTTGCAAACACAATACTACACAAAACAACAAGCCGCAGACCTGAGCAATAGTGGCAGCGGAACATTCTTACGCAAGCTGTAAAATCTCAGGCTTAAACTAGTCACCGAACAAACCAAACACACATGATGTTGACAGAGTAATTATCTGCTGATAGGACAAGCAGACTAATAACCGGTCACATCTCGGTTCCCTGAAAGCAGGTACATTCAACGCATGATATCAGCTGTCCAAACAAGCTCTGGCTACACAGTGTACCCTTGTACGGCCCCGAGGCCATCGGCTTCCACCCACGCATGTCTCTTTTGCCCCTCACTATGGATATCACTAGATTCAAGTGCTCTATTGCTGTTTTCCTAATTAGATTAGGTTCATATATAAAGCTGATAGAAAAAAGAAAATTTGCAATAACCTTTATTTGTGCATTTTGGTTTCTTTACTAGAACAAACAGAAGCAGCATGCTGTTGGAGTCATTAACCACTTCGTTAAGGATACTCTGGAATATTGTGCAAGCAGGGCACATCAGGATGCATGCTAAATTGCATACTCAACCCAAGCTGTTTGGCAGACACGGTTCTGCCACCTAGTGGTTCCCTGTGGAGAAACAAGTGTGCGGTACAGGATGGTACAAGAAGGGTCAGTGCCTATGAGTGGGCTAAAACCTCATTTTGATTAGTGCACAAAATATACATAATCTTTCAAAGTGCATACCACAGCAAATGCATGATTTCGCAACTTTTCGAAAGCCAATTATAGAGTCCAGAAAAGATAGTGTTAGGAAAAATGGTGCATGTGTAGCTTTGTTATTATTAAAGACTTTGGCTTCTGCAAAATTTTGCATGCATACCTTGCAAAGGGTTATGATCTACCACCATTGCATTGTTGAGAAAAGCCCTTAAAAGCATGACAAGCATGAAAATGTCTTGACAAACTTTCCTTTGATGAAGCATTTCCTGTTAAAAGAAGTCTGAGGCTAGATAATGCTTTAACTAAGCCTACCCCTAAATTTTGCAGATAAGTAGTATTTATTTAAAATAGTACTCCTATGCACCTTATGCCACAATAACAAGTCTATCACTAGGAATTATTTTCGACAAGCATTTTGACATTCCTATGTTGCTGTTTTTCCAATTACAAAGAAGTGTTAAACTAGATACATGCTTTATCGACTCATAAATTATGCAGATTAGAACTAATTAGTGGTATATAAAGGTACAAAACCTTTTCGAAAACCAGATTAACAAGCTGCTGTGTCACTGAAGGTACCAAATTTCGCAAAAACATTTTGACAAAGTTTAAAATGTACTTATGTTTAGATATTTCCAATTGAAAAGAAGTTTGAGGCCAGATACATGCTTTACTTATTCATAAACTATGCGCATTGGTACTAATAAGCAACTTTTAGTAGTCTATGATGTACAAAAGCATACCTTTCAGATTATTGTCACAAAAACAAGCTGTTTTACCACTAAAGATGCTTTTTTGCAGACTAAATTTACTTTACATATCTTTAATTGAAAAGGAGTGTAATGCATGCTTCATCTACAATCACCTTTCTGTGATTTATGTGCATTTTTCAGATTATTGCCACATTAAGAAACTGACTTACATGCTTTATCTACCCCTAAAAGCTGCAAATTGGTACTATCAAACTTTTAGAGAGAAATAAAGATAAAGTGTACCCTTAAAATTCTTATTGCAATAGCAAGCTGTTGGGTATCCTTTTTTGCTAACAGTATTACCGACATTTTAAGATTTTAAATGTGCTGTAAGTCACTTAACAATTTCCACAGTCCAAGATGGGGAAGTTGAGTGGCAGATGAGTGAACTCTAAAACTGTATATTTAATGCAGCCTCAGAGCATAAAACAAAGTCCAAATGCACAGCTTTGTCATAACTCACTCAAACCCACGCCTACGCACACACCTGCTCATCCACACCTACACATACAGGAAGAGGGAAGGTGGCAAATCCACCTACACACACGAAAACACACCTTGTGTACTCGAGGAAGGCCGTCTGAACATGCAGTTTCTTCTGCAGCTGGAAAGCATACAAAAGCCCCCATGCGGACACCCACATCTGAACATCAAAGGCACAATCTGCTGGGGAAAACTTGTTTTATATCATGTGCTCCAATCAAAAAAGAAGCAAGGAAAAAAAGCAATACGTGCAAACTAAAAGAAGAGAGAGAAAGCAAAAGTAAAAGATCAAAGGTTGCAATAAGATTTGAGGCAGATTAAAAGTGGGATAGATAATTGTGTCTTTACAGGATGACGTCAAGATCTCCAGGAAGATACTATGAAGAATTCTTTGCTCTTTTACAGGAAGTTCCCAATTAAAACATAATTTTGCCCTCTGCTGGTTACTGACATAAAATATATGATTAAAGTTACCAGAATAAATCAGCATAATTATGCAGACAAAAGGTTTTAAAACATCATGTCAAACTGCAGTTAAAACCTATTGCGTTTTCTATTTATTTATTTGTTTGTTTATTTATTTATTGTGTCATTCATAATATACTTGACAGCTGAAGTTAGCCCTGTTCATGTGTTTGTTCAATTACAAGAATCTGAGTAAGATTAACAAAAATAGATATAAACAGAATATTTGACCAATGAAAATGTAAGAGGGAAATGCTACACGTCTCACTCCAAATGTATGCAAAGCGCTTGTAAACATGTGGCTGTGGCTGGAATTCATGTTAACAACAGTCAAAACTCCATGCAAATATCTGACCAACAGTTTTGACATTATTCATCTGATGTTACGTTCATGCAAATCCATTAGGCACATATATACAGTGTTAAAGGAATAGTTCACCCAAAAATGAAAATTTCATTCATCATTTACCCACTCTCAAGTAGTCCCAAACCTGTATGAATTTCTTTGTTCTGCCCAACACAAAAGAAAGATATTTTTTTAAGAAATTTTGTAATCAGACTGTTTTGGGTCACCATTGACTAAAAGTTCTTTGTTTTTGGCAGAACTAAGAAATTTAGGAGTATGTGACTTACGTAACTTGCAAATGGATATAGAAATAACATTATGACGTCTTTCAATGTTTAGTTTATTATTCATGTATGAGCCAGCATCCATAATGAAGCACTCTAAATCAAAGCCACAAACAAAAACTATGGAAATTCCCACAATTTCTGGACACATGCATTGTGGAATTTGCCGCACTTTTTCCAGACAACATTTTGAATCAGACCTATTTTCTGTGGTTGTGTTCTCTCACTGTTTGACTCCTGTTTAAGAACAATACAAATTTAAGAACAATACAAATTTACTTTGACTCTCCTATGTTTTATGTACCAAAGAATAACTTCATACCCAGTGCATAAACTTCGCTAGAAAACAGCTTTTCACTAATAGTGAAAAAGACCAGCTACTAACAAAACAGCAATGGCAGACTGAATGAGAGCTTTACTCGGCGTGCTTGAACGTTGAGGGGAGACCAGAACATTTCCATGTGAAGCCGGAATGAAACTTGATGCAGACCCTTAATTTACATGCAAAGCAGATGAGAGCTGATCACAAAAGCATGAGGTGAGGCGTTTCTCTCATTTAAGTGTTGTTGGTTGACCGTCAAACCATCATAATCACTCGCCACTTAGGCAATCACAGCACATCAAAACAAGAAGAGAATAGGCAATACTTCTACTGAGGTCAGTTTGACTCTTTCACTTTAATTTATTAATTTCCATGATATAGTGATGTGCTTCTTCACGCTGCCTGGATTGTTTGTCCTCCAGGATGGCTAAGGAGTGGACACTTCTGGTGCTCTGTGCCATTCTTGGGTCTGGATTGAGCGTGAGGCCGTCGTGGTTCAAGAACATCTCAACCGATCTCTTTAAATCGCCTGGAGATATTCTTATAGGAGGACTTTTCCCCATTAACGAACTGACCAGTGATCTTAGCAAACGGGTGAAGCCTGACGATCTTGAGTGCAACAGGTAAAATCTTGAAGGAAGTCTACAAAATGCTTTGCACCTAAAATCACTTTTTATCCTTTTGTTTTGGCAGCATTAGCACATATGGTTTGTCCCTCGCACTGGCGATGAAGTTCTCTTTGGATGAGATCAACTCAAAAGAGAATCTTCTCCCTGGAATCACGCTTGGATTTGAGAGTTACGACACCTGCATGCAACCAGCTGTTGTCATGAGGCCCGTCCTCCAGCTTCTCACGAAGGAATCAACAGAAGAACTGGATGTCACTTGTAACTACACTGACTACAAGACTCGTGTTATAGCTATCATAGGACCAAACAGCTCAGAGTTGGTCCCAGTTATTGGCAAGCTGATTGGGTTTTTCTTGATGCCACTGGTGAGTTGATATTAAAAGTGTTGGATTTAGGGAAATAACATGTTAGTTTTAGATGCAGTTTTGTGTCTCACTTAACTATTGTACATACATTTTAAATTAATCATTTGGTACAATACACTTATTGTGTACATGCATGTTTTTACTTTTTTCTTGTATTTATAAAAATACCTGTATTATACATCTACAATTAATTTCTGTTGTTACATTAATAGTTACACCGTTGACCCATCACTTACATCTTAACCCAACCTTAAACCTACCCACCCATACCACCAAACCTTACCCGTATCCCACTTCAATAGCAGCAAAAGTGTTTTGCATTACAATATGACATTGCACTTATTTTCTGATGCATTTACATAGTAGTCAAGGACACCTAATATAAAGTGTGGCCTAGATTTGAAATTATAAGCAAAATACTTTAAAACTTTTATACCATAACTGTGATTGCTCACTTAACTAGTAATATCACACTCCTTAAGTCCGAAAGCTGAAATTTTCACACATTGAATACAACCTTCAACTGTGTCAGTAGCGTTTACACACTGACTCCGAAATATTTGTCTGTCATTAAAAAAAATAAGAAGAAGAAGAAGAATTGCATTATTGATGCATTTTTGCATCTGACGGGGCAGTCACGGCCTAATGGATAGGGAGTTGGACTTGTAACCCAAAGGTTGTGGGTTCGAGTCCCAGGTCCGGCAGGGATTGTAGTGGGGTTAGTGAATAATCAGCTCTCTCCACCTTCAATATCACGACTGAGGTGAGACCCTTGAGCAAGGCACCATTCCCCCAACTGCTCACCTGTAAGTCGCTTTGGATAAAAGCGTCTGATAAATGTAAATGTCATAAGCATTTTGATTGGAAAGGATGACGAAAAAATTACAATTTCAGTGTACAAGGACTATTAAGGCTGGAATACACTACGTGACTTTGAATTGAACAGTCCTTAAAATACTGAGCAACATGCAGAAACCTGCTCCTTATTTCACGTGACATATCAAAAAACTAAGTGTTCTAACCTTTTTAACTCTTCAAACTCGATGGAATCAAAGTCTTAAGGTAAAAAAAAAAATCAGAAACTGTGACTGTAACGGCGTAGGCGTGTCCTGACTGTGTTTTTGTGTCATTCTGTCTATATGCTCCTTATGTTTTGTTTTGCATGTCATTGCCTCACGTGTCTGATCGTTTGTAACCCCGCCCCTGTCATTAGTGTTTGACTATCTGCCAGCTGTGGTTCCCAGGTGTATTGTCTTTAATCTTGATTGGTCTGTGTATTTATGTCACTCCCTGTCTCAAGTTCAATGTCAGTGGATAACGTTGCATGTCAGTTTGTAACTCTTTGGCCCTCGCACTTTCCTTTGTTTGTTCTTTGTTTTAATAAATGTTCACGTTTAAAATTCAAGTCCTGCCTCCGAGTCCTGCCTGTCCGCTCTGGAAGCGAGAGCGTGATTAGCGACAGCCGGCATTCATGACAGATCGACTGACCACAGAGAGAATGGCGTTCACAACAGTGAACGCACACATCTTCGCGGACCTCGGTCTGCATCCGCAGATCCAATTACACGGTTCCCAGCTCGCCATCAGGCGCGGTCCACCTCCGAGATCATCCCGCTCTGCCGAGCCACAGGATTTCACCAGAGGAGGGGAGGAGAATTATGGATTTGGGTGCACTCGCGCTAAAAATCCCTTGCGGTTTCCAACCCGGCTTTAGGGTTGCAAAGACCGTCTTAAAGACTCGCGGTCTCTAGGCCACAAAAGACGGGTTACAGTCCCGTCTCGCTGCGTCAGGGGCCATGCAAAGCCCAAATGGTTCATGTACTACAGCCTAAGGTACTGTTAACGGTCATGTCAGTACCAGTAATACAGCCAGGAGTGCTGTTGTCTCCTCAGT
>JAUMHG010000051.1:4676306-4695469 GCA_032359395.1 Enteromius anoplus
AACCATTACAAATAAGTAAGCATCAGTAATAGTTCAGCAGGACATCAGCATATTAGGATGATTTCTGAAGAAGCATTGGACATTGAAAACTGGAATAATGATGCTGAAAAGCTTTGATCACAGGACTATAGGCCTAATTAAAAATATATATATATTACGTTTTTTGTATGTTCAAATGTTGTTGTTTTTTTGCTGACAGTGAATATATTATTGTCTTATTGACTTACTGCTGTCAAAATATGTGCACTTTCAGCGATATGTAAAAGGTTTCACACAAACACACCAGACATGTTCGTTCACCGTTATCTTCAGTACCCAAACTGGCCCATATCCTGTTGATTTTGACAGCACACTCTCCAGCCCTCAAAAACATATCCTGTTTGGTCACTCAGACTCTCTTATCAAACACTTTTCATCCACGTCTGGCTGCGTTTGGTTCTTGTGGAAGCCTATTTCTGCCACGAAATAAAAACAATAAAGAAGGTTGCGACTCATGATTTAGACCTTTTGGATCAGTTGCAAAAAAAGTGAAAAAAAAAAAGGCAGACTTGTGAGACGTAAACTCAGAAAAGTAAAAATAATTAAATAGAAGTTTAAATTATCCTTTTTTTCCCTCATAGGTTCTTCATGTCTTCTGCACGCGTTATCCTACCAAATATTACAGCTAGCTTTTGTTTTTGTGGTTGCTTTGTCGTTACTTTGGGGATTCTGAGCATTTTAATAGTATAAGTATATATATTTTACAAATGAATGTTGCGTTGGCTACTATGAGGGTACAGTTGTGGGTGACTTCCTTTTGGTTTGTTCCTGAAGACTGTGTCCTTTGCCATCAGATCTTATGATTGATAATGCACTGTAATGGTGTATTTTTTTACACCATTATTAGGTCTCTCTCTTTCCTTGTTTATTTTTCTTGGCAAAATTCCAAGTATTTTCTTCCATCCATAAAATGAGTTCCCAGAGGCCCTCCCCCGATTCTGATTGCGTTGTTAGGCAACCTGAGATCTTGGGTTGACCTGACCAATCAGGAGCTTTGTTTGTTTTTGAATGAGAGTTGAGTTTTTTTGCTTCTGCACCCAGTTCTGAATTCAAATCTGATCTAACTGGAGTCACAAAACATTACATGATTTTTAGGCAGCACAGTGACTGAACAGAACACTGTGATTATGCTAATGTGGTTTTGCTCATAATTAGAGCAAACATAATCACAATAAACCATGTGGATTTTAGATGCATAGTTACTGAGTGCACAGTAAAAAAAAAAGACAAATCCATGTACATAATATTTTAAAAAGCCATAGAACCGTGTTCATCTGTCACAATTCAGCACACGCATGCTTTGTTTTTAGATTTATTTATATGATCTCATCAGAGAATGAGGGACTTCCTGTTGTTTGGTGAAAAACACATTGAACGGTTTAACATGTTCTCAAGGCAGAGGTTTCATATTTGTTTAGCTGTGAATAAGCCATAAATTCACTATCAATCACATCACTCCACGTGCCACTAGATGGTGGTAACAGTCACGGGTGAGAAGGAGGGCTGCTGTTGCTAGGTGATCCATCTGCACCTTCTTGTCATGTTGCATGGCTATTCATCACTAATGCTCATATCTGTTACAAAACAACATTTTTGCACTGGATTGCAAAAAATGCAGCTTTTCATTACAGAAATAACTTACTTTTTTTTTAAATATATACGTTCAAAAAGAAAAACATTATTTGAAATTGTAATAACAATGTAAAATCGTAATAACCGATTATACTGTAGTTCTCACCAAATAAATGCATCCTTGGTGAACCTTTAAATACATTTACATGCATACGTGACTAAACATAAAACCCAGTTCAAGCATATTTGGATCATCATTTTACCAAAATGAATAAATAAATGTAGATAGCACTTCACAATAAGGTTCCATTTGCTAACCATATTTAAATTATTATTTAATCAATTAACTAACAACGAGAAATATATTGTTACAGTTTTTATTCATCTTTGTTAACGTAAGTAAATACAAATCCAGTTGTTGTTCAAGTCCATTTAATAACAATAATATACACAACTTATAACTAAAATTAATAAATGTTTTAAACATTTTTAATTGTTAACTAATGCAAACAAATGGAACTTTTTTTTAAATATGTATTTTTAAATTAAATTCATACAGATTTTTTGTTTAAAGAAATGAAGGTTCGAACCATTATTATGATGCTTTTGAAGGAAAATTACTTTACTGCTAAAAAATAATTATATGCTGTTTAAATCAATGCTATTATACTTCACAACTGCTTGATATCATTGTTTTCTTTATGGTTTATTCTTGGAGTGAACAGGCCTTTAGAATATTTTTCACTGTACTGCTTTTATTAAACCATCGCTATTGAGAAAAATGGGAATAAATTATAGCATACAAATCTCTTTATATGAAACAGAGGTCTTCATCTTGAGATGTGACTTAGACATGTACTTGAGAGTTTGGAGCTGTTTCTTTCCTTATTGGAGTAAGCAACATTCTTGAAACTGCATTCAAATTCAAAGATCCTGTTGGTTAGACCTTCTTTTGTGGTGTATCTTCCAGACAGGCCTTTGAAATCGGTCATGAAATAGTTAACCAGAAACCAGCCCCCGAGAGCTCTAATTACTTTCATCCAGTCCTGTTAAGGAAGTATGTTTGTGAAAGATTACAGGAGCCCTCCATTTTCTTGACCGTGTGCTGAGTTTCGTTCTGTGCCCTCATTTGAGAAACCATATTTGGTTTATCCGTCACTGCAAAATGACCTCAAATTTACAGATCTCTGCAGAGGAAGCCTTCACTTTCTTATCTGTCTTTGTTCTTCTCTGAATCTTTCTGGAGCTGGCGTCCCTCCCCCAGTTAGTCAGTCCTCCATGTTTCTGTGTCTCGTCTCAGCTTGGCTTGCCCTGCAGATGGTTCTTTGTTAGAGCCTCACAAAGGGGCTGAGGTCAGTGTGGCCTAAAACAGACACATAAACCCCATCACATCAACTTCAGCTGCTTGCACTGCTTGCAGAATGATATGGTACTAAACATGCAAGGTTAGTGATTTAAGCAAACCCAAAACTAACTTTTAAAAACTTCTCAACTGCTCAAAACCTGAAGAATTTCCTAAATTGTAATGATGTAAAGCCTTGCACTGAAGACTAGTGAACTAATCAGCCTTTAACCTAATTTATCATATTTGATATGCAACTTTTTGTTTTGTTTCAGGATCAAACATTTGCCACTTAAGTGGTTTTATCTTTACTGATTTTAAAAAAGTATAATCAAAAGAAATATTTTAAGAGGAACTCTTGCTGAACTGAAGAAACTTTATATGATTATTTCATTTTCATTATTATTATTTTTTATTTTTATTTTATTATTTTCTTTTGTTTTATTTATTTATTTTTTTAAAGGTGAGTATTTAACATGATCATAAGGCTTAATCAACTCTCTTAATCAACGTTGTATTTCGTCATATGTTAAGAACTTCATGTTTGATTATTTAAATATCACTAAGACATATTATTGGGACATTTATTCAAGACTGTTTATATAAAACTTCTTCTCATGTTCAACCTCATCGTTGGAGTGAAGTTGGACTATTTATAGCATGATCTTAAAAATACTGTTCATACAGTAGCTAGACGTTCAAAAAACAGTGATGACAATGATGCCCAACTGAATGAAAAAGAGGATGGGTTATAAAAAAATAAAATAATACAATTGGAAAAACGTCATATTTTTTAAAAATAATAAGAAATGTTTAAAAAATAATAATAAAAATAAATACTAATAAATATTACTACAATAACACTGAACATTTAACATCACATCAATTTCTTAGAGCGATGTCTCCATTCAAACTCTTGAACAGCACACCTGACTAAGTTTGGGCAAACACTGCTCACATTTTCTTCAGGAAATATATTTTAACTTTTAACCTTGCAGAGTGGCTTTATAAAGGACAGATGAAACAGTTTGATGTCGTGTGAGATGGTTGCACACTGTGCAATAACTTCTGTGCAGCTCTGACTTTGTATAAAGACTTCTTTGTCCTGTAAAACTAATGTGTATATGGCAGCTCTTGTGGGTTGCGCTTCATATTAGCTCAACACTGCATCTGCCAGTGCTTCTCTGGAAAACCACATTTCTTGCAGATCTTGCAGTTTGCAGATAATTGAATTGGTATGAATATCTCATTGTATGTTTGAACTTACATGCAACCCAAATCAAATCCAATGGGAGAAATGTCAGCTGCGGCTTATAGAGAGAAATGCTAATTTGCCATCTGGATTATTGGTCATTTGTTTAATTCCCTCGTGCATTATCATCTGCTGCTAATGAAAGCTACCGTACAGATCCGGGAGAATTAAACCTGATTGGTTACTTTTTAAACTGGTAAAATATCAAATGACGTCAAGGGGCGCATGCAGACACTGTAAAACATTAGGGGTTTAGCATACATTAGACATCCACGTGTAGGAACATGAGGATTTGGTTTCAGACCGCCTTCGTTTTGACTACGACCTGCTAAAACCTGCAGACCGTTGGAAAACTTTCTAGTCAGGAGTGGCTTTGGTAATGAGATCATCCTCCTGAATATGGGTGAAGCACAGCAGCATCTAAATGATCACTTAAAGGTAAGGAGGAATTATGGGAGGGAACTGTTTCGAAGACCCTCCCTGTAGTGAAAGAATGGAAATTTCCATAGGTGCAAGTAATCAAGGCTGTAAAAAAGCAGCGCTTGTTAAATGCATGTCTTTATTGCACTGTAAGCAATTATTGTTGCTCAGTATCAATGCTTACATGCTCTTTACTGGTCAAAAGTTTTGAAATATTATTATTATCTTCTACAGCGCGAAACACAAACATTTCAGACATTGCTCAAACTTGATCAAACCACTGTAGTAATAATCTGTGGACTAGATCAATAATTATAAAACAAAAATGTTACATTTTTTCCTTTGGTTAGCAATAATTGGCTCATTTAAAAATGGAGCGTGGCCGCTATAATAGTTTAACCATATCCTTTCTGTGTGTGTGTGTGTGTGTGTGTGTGTGTGCATAAACATGCTACTGAGTATTAACCATTTCATTTCTGTGTGTGTGTGTGTTTTTGGTTTTTTTTTGAAAATCTAACAATGCACACAGTTTCCTGTAAGGGGTAGGTTTATGTGTAGGGTCAGTGTTGGGCAATACCACATACAGTCTGTACAGTATAAAAACCAATACGCCTATGGAGAGTCCCCATAAATCACAAAAACCAACGTGTGTTTCTCTCTGAGCCGTTTGTCCATTTTTGATGTGCTTTCGACGTGTCAGCCATACACCCAAGGGTCCCTATTTAACCTCAAATGCCTTTTAAGACATTTTAAAATATATTCAAATGGAAAAGGCAAAAATATTTTACGCTACTGTTTTTACTGAGTTAGATTTTTTTTTTTTTTTTAAATACAGCCTTGTTTAGCGAAAGAAACATTAAATATCTTAATTATTCCAAACTTTTTCTAGTCATTTGAATCCAAATTATGAATTAATGGTCAATAAATTATTTAAATTTTGAAGGTTGTTGACGAGAGCCGTGCTATTTTGATCAGCCTATTTTATTTAAATTCCCATTCCTTGAACTCCACTACTTCTTGTGTAATTCATTCATCTACATCTCTTTGTTATGTTAACTCCCAGTGCAGTGGACACACTTACTGGAGTACCCAGCATGCCTCATTGAGCGTCACTATTCAGGATGGGGGCCAAATTGGCCACATTCCACAGCATCATCCCCTATTAGAAAGTCTGTGCTTGGATAGAGGACACAAAAGACTGACCCTGGAGTTCTACTGTGTGCACACAGAGCCTGAATGAGGGATGCAAATAAAAGTTGTTGGGACAAAAGTGCAGGTTAAATGTGGCTATATCTGGTTGCAATGGATTTGTGCAGATTTTGCAGGATATGAATCTTGTTCATTGTCGTTAATAGCCTGAACAGAATTTTTACTACATGGGGCTTTGAAAACGACCTTTTCAATGTCGATCAGCAAGAGCAAAGGTTTTGTAAAACTAGCTTTCTGACGCAAAACGGACCTGCTTGCAGCGTTTGCTTCCTACACTATAAAAATGTAAAATTTGATAGCAATTTCTACGTTTTTCAGTATACATGTGGCTGAATATTTACCGCTGTTCAAGACAAAAGCACACAGTTGGAACACCAAGCCCTCCCTCTGATTTCTCCAATTATAGTGACCTTTTCTTCCCTAATCCTGACCCCTGATCACTGACAAACTCCTCCTCAAACTCCCCTAAAGCCCTGAAATTCCAAGGGTCAGGTTGCAGCTCTTTGTCTCGAAAATTCAGGTGCAACTGCAAATTACTTCCCTCACTGACCAAAGAGGAAGTTACAGACTTTTGCCGACAGGTCTCTATAGTAACCACATATATGTGGGGTTACCTGAGGTCATATGAAAGCTGAAGTTTGATTATGTGCAACTATGTCATTTTTGACTTAAAGGGTTGATGATTTGCTTAACAACTGTGTAATCTCACAGATCAACTGTAAATAGCAGCACATTTCTTTGAATAGATAGTGCATCAGCTTTAATGCCATTCTCTACCCATTTTAAATTCAATTTGCATTCATTTGAGATATTAGATTTTAAAAAGTAAACTTAATTTTATTAACTTATTAACATAATTTTATTGAAGGGGGCATATCATAAAAATCTGACTTTTTCCATGCTGTAATTGGGTCCCCTTTGCATCTATAACAACCCAGAAAGCTTCTGAAAAAAACAGCCACTCAGATTTCACTCTCCCTGTACCGTGGAAAGGGGATCTTATTATAATATCACCACCCCTTAATCTTCAAGTTGTGTACCAGTTCTAACGCCATGGGAAGCGTTCAAGCAAAGCATGCTAACTGTTCTGTTTAGTTTATTGGTGCCTCAGAGGAGACGAGAGCAGTGAAGTTATTCAAATATTTCCTGTATATCATGCTGGTGCTGAAGCATGTTTCTGCTTCAAAATGATATAATAAATGATGTGTGTTTATTTTCCCTTTTGAATGACAAGCACTGAAAAATGTAAGGTTCTGGCTGTTAGGAAACATGCATTAAAACATGCATTGATTTCATCTCAGATTTCTGCAAATGTCTACTGTCAACTGTTTGGTTAAATATTAATAAATATTTTGACAGTATGTCCTTTTGATGTCCCAGGAAAGAAAGAAAGAAAGAGTAACTGTTGTACTGCATGAAAGAAGATGTGAGGATTAAAGGAATGTGTTGGCTCTTTTCTTCTTCTTCCCATCTCTGGTTATTCCGAGGCTTTCCTTCATCAAAGAGCGCACTAAAAAACCAGCAGGCAATCGTTGGAATTGTTCCAGTATCCATGGAAACAAATCTAGCTCGTGGGCAGGCTGTGGGTCTACAAGACGGAAAAAAACTACAGGAAATGACCTAACAAAGATTCTCTCCTCTACGATTGCTCCCATTTTCCAGTTGCAGGGAATGAGTAATGCTTGGACAAGAAGTGTTTTCTTTAAAAAAAAAAAAAAAGAAAGAAAAAAAAAGGCTGTTACTCGTCTGGATTTGTACGGCAGACACATTTGTGGGCTTCCAGCAGCAGACGGCTGTTTTGGTGTGTGCTACATATGGTCTTCATTTCCCCAATGAAAGAGCCTCTATGTGCATGTGTTCGACTGAGTTTACGTCCAAGCTTTAACAAGTACTTCATAAGATTGAATACATTTTCTGTCAATCTGATGCGTCTCCACCCACTCTGACAAACTTCCAAACCAATTCACCAAAACACAAGCTCTTAAGACCTCCTCAGATTAAGAACGCATATAACACTTTCATTTTAGGGACTAATTACATCCACTCTTCAATAAAGACTTGTGTTTTCCTTCTGAAATGCTGTTTTGATGGGATTCTTTTTTTTTCAGTGGCACTGCTGTTACTGAGGCAGATGGGATTATGATCTGAGGGTGGAGTCATAATATTACTCTGCTATTTCATTATAATATTGTTTTTACACAAAGAAAAAATCTTTCTTTTAAGGATTGTTACGCTGAAAGCTTATTTAGGGAACCAAAATTGTTCTTCACAATAAATATTCTAAACAGTGAAACACAAAAGAACCTTTAAGAACCAATCTTTTGTGTAATGGAAAGGTTCCATGGGTTCAATTTCATGTTTCTTCATGGAAACATAAATGCAAATAAAGAAGGTTTATTTTTACGAGTGGAACCACTGAGCACCCCAACTATTATTTTAGAAGGCCTAAATCCAAAATTAAAGTGAGCCAGGAATCAACACAGCAAGAAAATTAGCCAAAAGACTTTGAAAATGTTATAGCAGCAATAGCAGTTATATTCCTCTTTGAGTAGGTTATATTTCATTATACACCTGAAAGGTATGTACTTTAAATAGTGTCAAAACTGTTTGTACCCAAGTTTCTGAAAACAAAAAACATTCGCAAAACACGAATTTACCTCAGCTCCTTAAGAAAAACTAGTCTGAATAAAGCTTTAGTCTCCAAATCACTGTTTTCAGCCTCTCATTTACATGGGAGTCAAAGCTGAGGTCTAAATCAATGGTCTAGTACTGCATAATACTCCATCTGATAAAACAAAGACTACATACTGACCCCTAACAGAGAACTGCAAAGGCCCACACCATCTGTGACCACCAAGTGGGCTTTGTTACCACGGTATGGCAGATCTGATGAGATTCAGATGGGGAGGGGTGTCTTTATCTCAGTGTGCGCAAAGGAAAATCCTGAGGAAACATTCCACCTCTGTGGACACTTTTGACTAAAAATATGTTTTGTGCACTGAGAAAGAATATCATTTATAATTAAGTATACGAGAGTACTTACTTCTTTTGAGGAATTAGATGTGAAGGAACCCTTCGTAGGGGAGGTAGGGAACATTAATCGGTTCCTTGTGCAACAGGTAGGCTGGTCTGCACATTACAGAGAAGCCGGAATGACTATATGGCTTATCTTTCAAGCCATAAATCAGGTGGTTATCTGTGCTGAGATGCTTGATGATGGTTTGAAGTAGTCATGTTAGCATCTTAGTGTGACTTCTCATTATGAATGAAACAGCTGCCTTGTGCGTCTCCATCTGGGACACAATGGCCTCTGAATACAACATGCTAATGAAACTGTGGCTGTAAACAAAGCCCCCAAAGAAGCTTAAATTCATCTATGCAGACTCGGAGGCAGGTTCCAACCACACAAAACAGTTATCAAGAGATGACGTCAAAGAAAGGTCAAAGGGAAACAGTGAACAATTTGCAGTTTTCCAAAGCAACATGAAAACAGAACACGCAAAAAAATCTAAAGTTTAAGAAATATAAAGAAGGTTGTATCAATGAATTTACAAATTGATTTTATTATTGCTAAAAAAAAACAAAAAAACACTCAATCAGCCATCTCTTTAATTTTGCACAAAGAGAAAGAATATAAGGCACCAAAAAAAAAACATTTCTACTGCCAGAAATTAATATTAAACTCACCAGAATAGCTAACAATTCATCACGACCTTTTAGATACTCATAACAACATTTTTAAAAGACCGGGTAAAAGGTAAAATTATATATTCCACCAATAAAAAAGACAAGGGAGGCGGGCGAAGGGGCGGGTCTTCGTAAAACAATTGACAGCGGCCTCTCCAATCACATCGAATAACGGATTTACGTTACCACACTCCTGACCAATCAGATGTCAGTGAGGTTGGCGCTGCTCTCTACGCGTCTTTCAGTTCTCAGGTTCAGTCAGTTTTGATTCACTCTTCCTCCTCACGTCTGACCGTGTCCTACCTCATCCCACCGCTTCTAAACGCTTTTCTCAGACATTTTATTCTTTGAAACATCTCTATAAACCACCATGGCTGATACCGCTGTTGATACGACCACCACCCCTGAGATCACCGCAAAGGTAAGTTGGCTTGAAAAATCTGCATTTGACGAAATAAGCCCTACCTGGTAGTTAAATAGAGAAAAGGCGAGGGGTTTCATCAGCGATAAATAATATTCTTCACGAATAATTTGTTAAAACCGTATTCTTCGAATAACAGCAGCGTAGTTTTGCCGTTGATTTCACAGTTTGCGCCGAATCGTGTTTAAATTAACGATTAAATTAGAAAACCGTTAACGTTACGCATATTCCATTCAAAAATAAGTCATAACCTCTTTGAGGACAAAATTCGATATTTTATTCCCATATAACGTTAAGTCATCATATTAAAGTTAAATAGGGGGTTCAGGGGGAGTAAATTGGTGAACCATCTGCCACACTTTTTTTCTTTCTTTGAGTGTGTGTGTGTGTGTGTGTGTGTAAAGTCAAGGCACTTGATCTCTGCCGCTCGAATAGGCGGGAATATCGCCGCCGCGTGCTGTAATCGTTCGCGCCAGTCTCTCGAGCACGTTGTCTTGGCGCGCGCCCTACCTCCTTTTGTTTCCAGCCCGGCGCGTGAGCGCGCATGCGCGTGCACGTTTCTTACCGGGGAATAAAAGGGGCAATGGGCAAAACGTCGCGAAATGACCTTAAGTGACCTCGGCATGTGTGTCGGAACAATAGAGTTAATTCACGAAGGCGTGAACTCGAATTGATTGTCTCTATAATAGATCTATTGTGGAGCACATTTCAGAGAAAGAAAAACCACGAGCAACATTACAAAAAAGAATCGGAAATGTTTCCCCCTTTTAAAAAGCATTTCCAATTAAACGCATACAACGTTTTCTGACAATTTCATATTGAGTTGAGATTAACTTTCAGAAGGTGACCCATTGTGACTACACGATGCTCGTACTACATTTATAAAAAATGAATAAAATGTATAGTTTCTAAAAGTGTTTATTTAGGTGAAACCTGAGGTGGTTTTCATTAACCTCGTGTTGGTTTGCCATTTAATGTATTTTAAAAGGCAGTCCGCCAGCTGGTGTGTGTGTGGTTCATCTGTGCGTGGGTGGGGAAGAAACTCAAGGAAACAAACTTTCCCCTTTACTACCTATGAGATACTCTCACGCTGCAATGTTTATGTAGTTGGCAGGAGTTTATTTATTAACCCATAAACTTCTGTTTCATTTCAGGACTTGAAAGAGAAGAAGGAGGTGGTTGAGGAGGCAGCGGAGGCTGCAAAGGAAAACGGCAGCGAAGACGCACCTGCCAATGGAAATGGAACAGTAAGCATCGAGTATTTCCCAGCAGGCCTTGTGGCTTTTGTCCCCGAGTACCCGCTCGCCGCGCAGGTGTTGGAGGGCCCCCTCCCCCTCTTTCATCGTGCTGCTCTTTGTTTAGGGTTCAAACTGACTGACACAGATGCGTCTTCTGAGAAGACCGCTTCAAAGCTGTGCACATGGTTTCTCAGCGCATGGCTTTTACATAACTGACCGTAATGATGCTTAATCACCGACTTGGCTTGTAAATCCCCAAATCGTCTGGTGATGTAACAGATCTGGTATCGGTTTCACTCACGATGCTTTCTGTTATTAGACTAACGGTGCTTCACACAAGGAAGAGGAAGCCCATGAAGACGAAGAGGGTGGGGATGATGAGGAAGGTGAGTTTGCCTGCGTCATCATTACATAATTTACTAGTACAAAAACCGGTTATTGACAAATCCGTTTGGCTTTTATCAGCAGGACAAGCTGAGGAGGAGGAGGAGAACGGTGCTGAAGAAGAGGCAGACGGGCAACCCGTGAAACGTCCAGCTGAGGAGGAGGTGTGTTCAGCTTTCAGATGCATTCACAACATTTCCCTCTTCATTACCTCGTCTAATCTTGGCCCTTCTGCTTTCAGGAGGCAGTCGAAACAAAGAAACAGAAGACAGAAGAGAACGGCGACTCCACAGAGGCTGAAGTCAAAGCCTAAAGCTCTCACTGCCCTTCAGTAGCTCTGTCTGTATGGTCAGTTTGACCTAGTAGACTTTGTGCTTTCCTGTATATTTCACAGACCTTCTTTTCACCGCTGCAAGATCTTTTTATTGCACTGAGGCCCATAACATCATGACCCTGTCCCCTTTTTGTAAGACCTTATTTATTGGTGTAGGACCAACATTAGAACCCTGTATTAAAGGAAACCGTTTATCTTAGCAAACGTTTAACAAGCACACATTCTACTCTGTTATTTGACCAGCGGATGTACACACAAGCAACTGAAAGCCTAAGGTTCTGTCATTTTCATGGGTGACTTTTTTTCTTTTTTTGATCCACTAAAGACCAAAGATGAGTTTTAAGCAGGGGCTAATAGACAATGTTTAACCTGGTTGTGCTGCTGGAAGTTAATCCCTCGCTTTGGCAGATCAGTTAACATAACAGATGGCTCGTATGAATGAGAGGGGTTCCTTAGTCAACACATCGCCCGCCCTCTTAACATGTTAATTAACCCCTTTTTAAATCTTGAAGGTCTTTTGTTCCATATGCATTTAAAAGGATTGTATCTTTCTATCCTTATGTACAGTTTTGGGTTTTTTTGTTTTATATGGGAAGTGCAGAATGAAAGAAAAAAAAATCTATAAAAGAACTGTATGCTGGTACTGGTGTTCTTTCAGTCCTTCAAGCGAAACCTTTTTTTTTTTATTATTGTGTTTTGGTTGCTTTTGACCACTGCTTTGTATAGTTTGGTTCAGGATTATAAATAAAAAAACAGACTTGTCTTTTTAAAACCAGTGCCTCTTGGGTCTTTTCTTAACACTGTTAAAGGTTGCAATTTTTTTTTTCTTTGTTTGAAACAAGATTGGACATGCACCAAGTATGTGCATGAAGACTGACCTTGAGCTCAAATTTAAGTAAAGGGTAAAAGTAGCTTCTTGCAAAAAGAGTAAAGGAACGTGTTCACACAAATGGCTAAAAGTTTTACTCACCCTTGAGCCATCCAAAATTAGATGAGTGTGTTTTTTCATCAGATTAGGAGAAATGCACCATTACCCTGCTCACCAATAGAAGCTTATTCTTAAGTAGATTTAATTTCAAACCATTGCTTCTGGCTAAAATACAAGTCTTATATTAATAATTTCGTTCTCCAGTGAAAAAGTATGAATTTTGATGTGAGGGGCCTCCTTTTCGGAGGAGGAAGTGTTACTTGGATTGTGGACTTGAAGGTAAAACACCTTAATGATGGATCTATTTCCTAAATATGCAGCTTTTGGTTTCACAAGGCGTTCTTGGGCATGTTTTATAAAGCAAGTTTAACAAAAAAGTCAGTTTTATTGTTATTGTATTGGCAGCTGATTTGTTAAAAATAAGATGGAATAACTACAATATGCCTGGATTATTTGATGAACTTGTTTTATGAAGCAGGCCCCTGGTTTTGGGTTATTTAGTTTTTTTTTTTTTTTTTTTCAGCTGTTTGGAGTCTCATTCTGACAGCACCCATTCACTGTAGAGCATCCATTGGTGAGCAAGTGATGCAATGCTACATTTCTCCAAATCTATTCGCATAAAGAAACAAACTTAAGTTTATCCCTTCATAGTAAAACGCACCAAATTTAAATTTTTAGGTGAACTCTTCCTTTAGCAGGTTCAGTTTGACTTCCATTTGAGATCCTACCGCGCCCCCTGCTGGTTAAACCTTCCACACTCAATGCATGCGTTTACTAGAAACTGCGCCAGTCTTATTCAGTGCGTGTTTAAATCAGCAGCAGATAGCCGTTTAATTCTCAGAGCATTAACCTGTACAATGCAACTTACATCAGTGTCCGTAGTGGAAGATATCTGTGCATGCTCGTGTGGATTACACATGAAAATAATGTGATTATGAATTTCGTCTCATCCAGTTCTTGAACTGCTTGCTACCTAGGGTTTTTAAAGGTTTGATGTGCTGCATGTATTGCAAAGCGAAACGAACAAAACAACAACAACAAAACAGATGCTTAGCAATACAAGCGCACAATTGTGAGCGAGCGCTCTGGTGGAGAGTCCATATCGGTTGTCCAGATTTGTTGTAGTCACCGAACAATACATTCGGCTCGTTCTTCCGCACGGTGCCTGTTTCCGTATTGCGATCACTCACACCCCAGCCTCAACGTCCGCTCTGCCTGATAATGACAAGAACGACTGTCATTACAACGATCACGCGAGACCACATGGAAGCAGGCATGGCTCAGTAGGGGAACCATAAATACGTCATTTATGTTTTTCTCATAAATATGTCATTGGAGCGTCCACCAGTGTCAAGCCATGTTACAGTATGGCAAACATGCGACAGGAATAGCATTTTATTTTACAGTAAATGCACTTCTCTGGTACATGCATGGCCAATATCTTGAACCTACAGGCAAAATGAGTGTAACACAAGGTACTAACTTGAAGTGTATGTGCAATGGCAACAAATAAGAAACACGGCTGTACCCAAAATGAAAATTGTGTCCTACTCGCCCTCGTGTACCCATAAGACAAATTAAGATATTTTTGATGATATCTGTCCCTCCATAGACAGCAATGCCACTAAAATGATCCATGATCCAGAAACATAGCAAAAAACATCTGTAAAACAGTGACATCAGTGGATCAACTTCACTTTTGCCATGCTAGGAGGATACTTTTTTTGCGCAAATAAAACAAAAATGTGCATGGCTGTTTAGTACTGTAAGTACCTTGTGTTACACTCATAGCCTGTAGCTACAAGATATTTATCATGTACACTGTAAAAAATGGCCGTGAATTTACGCCAGTAAAAACATGTTAAATGGTTAATGGTAAATTCTGGTTAAATTTACAGGGAAAAACAGTAAACTGACCAGAATTCCCTGCATTGCATTTTTTCTATTTCTTTAAAATAACTATGCTTTTTCTTAGTTTTTTGTTTCAGTTATGTTTATTAGGGTTGTATGTTACATGTAATGTTGTTAAATGAATGCTTATTGCCCATTTTAGTTTAATCATTCTTATGGTGTTTAGTGCTTGTGCGAATGACACTGAGCACCTTCTATATGTGTTACTATTAAAAAGCTACTTGTGATGAGTTTTGATCCATCATGTGACTCTCTCATCATCACCTGCATTTGGTAGTTATCAGTGTATTTCAAAGGTACAAAATAGATTTCACTACGTTAATAGGTTGGAATATAGACATTGTATCAGTTATGACGGTTTCATTTTAGAAATTACAGTATTTAACTGTAAATTTAAAATAAAACCGTAAACCAAAAATATTGATACCGTATTTCTCACGGTTTTATTCTGGCAACCACAGCTGGTGGTTTTTTTACTGTAAATTTTACGGATTTCTTTTTACAGTGTATTTACCAGGGAATGACATGTACTGTAAAATAAAGTGCTACTGGAATATCAGTACTCTTAAGGATGTGTGTAGTAGCTAGCTAGTATTGAAACAACGAGCCGGATCACTTTAAAAAGGAAGCTATATGCAAATCGAAGAACCAATAGACACACACACACGTTCTCTGTTTTACTGTGGTGCGAAACAGAGGCCTACAGTAAGGCATCAATGCGGCTTTACATGCAAACAAACCGACAGGTGACATCATCAAACAGTTCATTGACAGTATACATATGCTTTGGATATGTGAGAGGGGTTTACGTTTATCAAAAGCAATGAACTTTAATAATAGCTGAACAGAAACCACATATAGAGAGTTCAGGGTGCTATAAACAGTTTTGGTTTTGTTCTTTGTGAGGAATCGACAGTAAAAAAAACCCGAAACATTTCACATTATGTACAAGCCAGATGAAAGTAGTGAGGCATCGCATGGACACAAACACGCTTCCTCTCTCTCTCTCTCACACACACACACTACACAAGCCTGCCATCATGCAGTCGCTGTTGCAGCATGCTTACGTTAAAATCCAAGTGAGATGCATAGTGAAAATCGCAGCTCTTTTACCCTCTCTCACATCTCCAGTACTGCGCACGTTTAGCCGAAGGTGAGGAAGGTGTATCTGAAGCAATGCTCTGTGTGTGTATGGGGTCCAAAATTAACTTTTAACATGTCTGACAACAGCTGGGAAATTTAGTATACACTGGGGTCCAAAAGTCACTAATATATATGTGTGTGTGTGTCTGATTTTTAACAAACATAAGGTTTTATATGTATGGAAATGTTGTATATGTATAATTAACTGTAATACAATACAGTTAGAATCAGAAAGTTTTCTTAAACAGTACATTTTATTTATTTGTAATTTATTTATTATATATATATATATATATATATATACAAACTCAAAATTTTCTATGTATACATAATAAATATAGTCACGCACATATGTAAACAAAAAAATTTGGATGCAATTTTTTTATCTGATTTTAATTGTGAGTAATCGTTTGACAACACTTTATAATATATATATATATTACAATAATCTAAATGTGTTATTCTTTATATGCAATTTATTCAAAATCTTTCTGTTTTCGTGTTTTATGTGAAATAAAATAAATAAATCTAGTCCCAGTCTTGTGGGCCCCAATGTATGTATATTCTTTGTACTTTTGAAAAAGGAATTATTTAACTGTTTATGTTTCGTATATTTGTGTCCTGCAAAATCTGACTGTGCTCCTCAAACAATTTGGGGGTTAAATTAGTCCAGACATAGTGCACTGAAGTTCTGTCAATAAAAGAAAAAAGGAGGTTTAAACATCCGATGACGTTCGCCGCTAGAGAAAAAGTTGTTTGAAGATGTGTGTGAGTTATTGATCTTTGATTTTTTTTAACTGATTGGATTTCTTTGATTCTGATATCAAAGACCTTTGTCATTCTGCATTATGAATTAATTAACCTTGCACTCCAGGAAGGTTACCTGTCTGCTGGGTGTTAATTTTGGACCCGGTGTGTGAGAGATCAGGTCTAAATGTGCACCAGCAGTGGCTGCGTCTCGCTCGGGGCAGGCTCACCCTCGGGTGGTGGCAGATGGTACACCACACACAGTGAGGAGTACAGGCACCCCACAAATGACATCAGACTCGCAAAGTACATCACGCCCTGGGCCCCACCCACCAGCGATGTCAGAGGGCCCATCGCCACCGAAACCAGGATCTGTGCCAGGAAATACTGGCAGCTGAGCAGGGAGATGTCCACTCCCATCCCTCGCCTGGTCCCGTCCTCTGAGGAGCCGCAGAACTGCAGGAACAACAACATGTGGACGTTGACATTCTTATCGTGGACATCGTCTTTCTAACAGACATGTCCAAACTGCCTAAAAGTGTCTGGATTTTCCTAATGTTTCTATTGTTTTCATGCTTGCTGAAAGTAATGACTGAAGAGTAGTTTGACCAATAGCGTGCAGGCGATGTATGTAATTGGCCAATCAGTGCATGCGTGATGTGGGAGCTACAGAGAATGGTCAAAACACTACAAACAGATAAACAAGGCCAAAGCCAGTTTAGATCAACCAGGACATTTCAGTGAAAAATACAAAGCTATTGTCACCCTAACTGAGATAAATCAAAAACTATTATAGTTCTTGTATTTATTATAGTTATTTGTATTTCATATTTTCAAGATTTTATTTAATATTTACATACATAGATTTTTTTTTTTAATTTTACTTAATCTTTAATATATTTGTGACCACAAAACCACTTTTCAGTAGCATGGGTATATTTGTAGCAATAGCCAAAAAATACATTGTATGGATCAAAATCTTCAAATGTTTTTTTTTTTGCTTAAAATCATTCAAATATTAAGTAAAGATCATGTACCATCAAGATATTTTGTCAATTACATACAGTAATTATATTAAAATGACATGTTTGATTAGTAATATGCATTTGGAAATTATGATTTTCCCAGGACTTAGATTAGTATTTAGAGCCAGTATATATGTGTTAATTTTAACATACAATACAAAGCTAGCAATTTACTAGTCTCATGTTTCACAGCTAACAAAAATATGTTTCAAGAACATTGTGCTAATGTCCATATGTTCCCATTAAGTTAAATGGGATTCCTAAAATATTATTTCTAAAATGTTCTCTTTTCACATTCAAAATTTAGATTTTTTATTTTTGTAAAAAAAAATGGCATTGCGAACATTAAGGAAACATTCCATTCAATCTATTAGAATTTTTCTCTTAAAAAGTTGTTATATTTAAAAAATGTTATCTAAAGGTTGCCCTAATACACTCCATGAACAATGTATAAATATATTTATAATGTCAAATATGTTTTTGTGCTAAACATCTTAAGAGCATTATTCAAAACCATATATATAAATAATGTTACTAATGTAACGTTTGTTTACAACTTGCCAGAATGTTCTGAAAACATTCCCTTTTAGCTGGGTTCACAAATAATGTTTAATTTGGATGATATTCTTTTTAAACAATGAGTGTATTAATGTTTCTACTGAATCCATGCCCCATAGGCTTCCATTATAAGTGCGTTCACAGGAACATGATCTAATTATTTTGTGTTCTCACCTGCGGGCTCTGGTAGTATTCACAGAGCAGAGAGTAAGGCAGCGTACAGAGAGAAGAGAAGAGAACGCCGTAGGTGACGCAGAGAGACAGCACCACGTACAAGTTGGTGGAGAGAGTGGCCAGCCCTGTGCCCAAACCAAAGGCCAGATAGGCAAAAAAATACAGGGAACGCAGCGAGAACCGCTCCTCCAGCTTCTCAAGTATGGCTGCAAGAGGAAAGTAATGTGAATACTACATCATGGTGTATGCTCAAACTGTACGGTCACGCTTTTACTAACCTGAATAAAAAGCAGCACTAAATGCATAGATGCACATCCCCCAGCAGCCCATGGTGACGCCTGAATTGTAGCGCTTGTACTCCTCTGAATCGTGGTGGGCTTTTGGGTCGCCACCAAACACAACCTCCCCCATAAAGTCTGTGTAGAAGAGCAGCATCCCCTCGAACGATAACCAACCTGGGTCAATAACAAAGATTTAGACATAATATTCTTATTATACTCATGATTTATTAAGTTTTACTTTAGCATTATATAATATTAGTATTATGTTTTATATAATAGCATTTACACATATTTATCTTTTATTTCCATTTTTTTTTGCTTTAGAAAATTATTGTTATTATTTAAAAAATTACTTGTAATTTATAAAAAATATTTATTTTTATATTGTATTTTTATTTGTATTTTTACTTTAGCACTTCAACTTACCTCAATTGTATTTCAGTTAGTTGCCTATGAGACATTGCTTAAAATTCCAAGTTCATTAATTTCTTACAGCTT
>JAUMHG010000051.1:4706300-4718784 GCA_032359395.1 Enteromius anoplus
TGGGATTAATAACATATTTAATGGTTTTTAAAGATGTTTAAAAACTGATAACACACATCACCACTGACTCTCAGACTGTTATCCGGACTACACTACCCAGCAGCCATTGCACCATCACACTACCACTTGATCACATACACCTGCCCCTGATTATCCACGCCCATGCTCTCATTAACACCTGCATATTCTTCTTTGAAAGAAATGAATACTTTTATTAACCAAGGATCTATTAAATGAACAAAAAAGTCATAGCATCGATTTACATTTTAGAATTTTTTTACATTTGGAAACAAACTATATTGATTTTTACTTGTTATTAATCAAAGAATCCTGAGAAGAAGAAAAAAAAAAGTTCCAAAAAAATATATTTGGCTGCACAACTGTTTCCAACATTGACAATTCTAGTAATAAATCAGCATATTAAAATGATTTCTGAAAGGCTCATGTGACGCTGAAGACTGGAGTAATAATGCTTCATATCACAGGAATAAATTACATTATTTTCTATAATAAATTACATTATTTTCTGGATTTTTAATCTAATAAATGCAGCCTTGATGAGCAGAAGAAACATCTTTGAAAACCATGAAATATCTTACTAACCCCAAATTACGGTAGTTTATACATATTTTTAACTGGTCAGTGTTCAGAACATGCTGGTGAAAATCAGTTCACTTGGCTCTACAAATCTGAAAATCTGTTTTAGAGAACAAAAAACAGCATAGTAATGACTTTTTACTTCCAAGACCATGATAGAAATGTATGAATGGAGTGAGAAGTTCATGTAAGGAAGTTAAAGTCTAAGTACAGACGCAAAAAGTGTGCTTGAGTACAATCCTCAAGTAAATGTACTTCATATATGTCCAGTGTCCACCACTGATTATAGGCCTATATATATGTGTGTGTGTTGAAAGGTGCATATTTTCTCATTTGTAAACAAGTGATTAAATATCACTTACACTGAGAATATAAGATTTCATTTTTGTTATATTATTTTTATTTGAAGCAATTTTATTTTGTGTTGAAAGACCTATTATAAAGTAAGGGCAAATCAACATCATCCTGAAGTCACTGATTTACTATAAGCATTCTCGCTCTCTCTCTCTCTCGCTCTCTCTCTCACTCTCTCTCTCTCTCTCTCTCTCTCTCTCTCTCTCTCTCTCTCTCTCTCTCTCTCTCTTCTTTCTTGGTCTGTATTGATTATTGAAGGTAAATCATTACAACGTTCAAATGAAAACCTATCACTGACCTTTGATGTATCATACCCCAAATAATCTCATAGGACACATTAAACCTGATCTTGGGCTTAAGAATATGTATGTGTTTTTCATAGGATCAATTTCCATTTAAAAACAATGAGTTTGTACTGGGAAAAATATATATGTATATATTCAGGGCGTTAAAATAAAATGTATTGTTGCATAAAATATCACACAGAGTTGCCTTTGTCATATTTATGTAATTTCCCCCGCCCCTCGAGCGCATGGTTTGAATTCCTGACGCTGTGATTGGTCGATACGGCTGTCGCTCACGTCATGTCTTACACAAGTGGGCGTGTGTATATAACAGCGTGTGCTGCTTGTGTAAAGTGAAGGAGGAAGGAGGACGAATTTTACACGTAAAGGCGCAAAATAAACACTAAGAAAATGTCCGTGAATCTGACCAGCTTAGGAGCCAACCAAGTGAAAAACACCACGTCTGGAGAGGTAATAGTTCATGCTTCCATGAGTTATAATGAGCAGACTCAACAGTGCTGTGTTCGTCCCTATTTGTCATTTCTTTGTAAACTAAAGTAATGCCTATTTACCTATTGATTGCTCGAGCTCTTCTCACACTGCACCTGTTTAAATGCTTGATGTTTGTAACGTGAAGACCCTTGGGAACAGTGCTCGATGTGATATAAACACATTGACACTCCAGGTGTAAATGAGAACTCATTCACTGCTTGAAGGTGTCAAATGCAATGGAAACACATTCAAGCCTTCATAATGGAAACAACACTTCACGCCAAAGCAAAGTTTTTCCTGGGTTACCAGTACTGTAGTGTCTTTTGCAAAATATTTGTAAAAAGCAATTATCACATTTTGAATATTATGTACATGTAATAATATGAAACATTATACGTGCCTCTGTAATATTAGAGGTTTTCCTAGATTTATTAGATCAGTGTATTTTTTAAGCTATATAAAACATGCATGTAAAGGCTTACTGTAAATCAGGTCATTTTCACTAAATAAGTCAGTAAACAGTGGAAAAGTAATGTTCATTTGTTTCAGAATCACAGCTTACTTTGTTACATATGGAAAATACAGTTATGTCTCTTAATTATGAGATGACCAGTAATATATATAAAAAAAAGTTTTATTTACTGCTA
This sequence comes from Enteromius anoplus, assembly GCA_032359395.1. NCBI lineage: Eukaryota > Metazoa > Chordata > Actinopteri > Cypriniformes > Cyprinidae > Enteromius > Enteromius anoplus. The sequence continues at coordinate 4,708,675 of JAUMHG010000051.1, forward strand.
GCGCATTATTTAAAATGCCAGCTACCTAAAAATATAGATAAAGTTTGTCTTGTCATCCACATTTGTTTTGTTTGTCTCATATCTTGTTTATTAGATGGTGGAAATTGGTTCTCTGTGGCGAGAGGAGACAGCTGTTCTCTTCTTCTTGCGGAGGTTTGGTTGCCAGGTGTGTCGGTGGATGGCAGCGGAGGTCAGTAAACTAGAGAAGGACCTGAAAGCAAATGGTGTCGCTCTGATCGGAATCGGACCCGAAGAGATGGGAGTGCAGGAGTTCAAAGATGGGGGATTCTTCAAGGGTGGTGAGGATTTGTCACATCGCTTGGATTATGTTTTTAGTGTCATTCCTAATGTCTTCACACTAAAGTTACTCAAATATAGACTATAGTGAAATTTTCATTTAACCATCAAAATGCATCTGGTTACATTTTGATCCAGAAGAGATGCATAAACATTTCTGAAAATGTACTGCTTTTAGTGTAGGATTAAACTGAGGCAATGCATCAGTCTCCTTTGAACCTTCAGAGGCCCCAGTAGAATATTTGAGAATGCATTTTGAGTAGCATTAATTTGTCAAAAGAAACCTATGCAGTTTGCTCCTCTGAGCCAAACTGGAACGATTGTCGATACTTAAATGCTTGATACTAACTAAAGATCACTTTATTGCCTCCATTCAAGCATGTGAAGCGATCACCTCTTCCTCTTTACTAGTTATAGCATGAAATAAACACAAATGAACGTTAGAATGGCTCTTGTTTCAGCCACATCAATGTACACCATTTTTCAAGTTCAAGTCAAGTGACGTTAGTCTACTGTCCTGTCTGATTTGTTTGTTGGACAAGCTCCCTGCAAAATTAGTATATTTCTTCGGAAATTTAAACAAGCATGAAGTGAAAGCAAAGTGCTCTGTTTGTGCAACATATTTGCATCAGAGCGCGTAATGATAAACCACAGAAGAACATATGACAGAGCACTGACATTAAACAAATTAAAACAAGGATGAAAGAACAGTACATATCAGATAAAGCACTGGAAATTACAACATGGTAGAAGTAATTCTGGGATTTATATATATGTGTTTTTATTATATATATATATATATATAAACATTTAAAACTGTGAAATAATGCATATTATAATGTTATAAAATGTAGGCTCATTATTTCAGATTGGACACTATTTCTAAATGCATGTAACTGAGAAACACCGACTTGTGGTTTTTGTAGACTTTCTTGCTTCTGATGCATAAAGATGCGTGCATTCTTAAATCACGCTGGATTCGGGTTTTGTTAATGTATCTCCAAAGATGGAGATAACAGATTAGAAAATGCAATGCAACACTCCTTGTGAAATAAGTGATAACCTCAGGTTAAGCACGCTGTGTGTGCTTAGTTTTGAATGTATTGGTGATTAAATTCCTGTCTTTTACTCTAATTTTATGACCTGTTACTATGGTTACCATGCAACGTGTTTACCTTGGCTATCATTACCGTCTTCCTGATCCTGTGAATCTTTAACTTTGTCTTTGTTTTAGACATCTACATCGATGAGAAGAAACAGTGTTACAAAGATTTAGGCTTTAAAAGGTATGAGAGAAACTCGCAGTATGTTTTCGTGGGTGTTTTTGTGATGGACTGTGACACAAGCATGTCAAAATGAACAAAAAAACATTTCTGGTTTTCAAACTCAGGTACAATGCCGTGAATGTGATTCCAGCTGCAATGGGAAAGAAAGTACGAGAAATTGCCTCAAAGGTATTTATAACACATTACACGGTGCTTTTGTAAATTAGAATTGAGGTATAATTAGACTTAGTGACTTACTTTTTAATATTGACCTTATTAAGTTGTCTTGAGAAAGCCAACTTACTGATCTACTACTTAAACTTATTATTAGTCTAAAATTTCTAAACGCTACTGCTCCTAGAGCTTTAACTCTACAGACTCCAAACTCATTCCAGATCTTCGGACTGGTCTGACTCGAGTTGATATATATTTTCTAACTGATTCGACTTACGGTTTTCATAAAAATTGCGATTTAAAAATGGAAAAAATCCCATAGACTCTCATTCACTGAATGTTCAGATGAGCCAACTGTCAAAATTCAAATCTAAACACCTGCAGTCATGCTAGCAACATGCTAGTAACTTGCTAATCATGCTAACAACATGTTAGTCACATGCTAGTAAATTCCTAGTAATGCTAGCAACATGCTAGTTACTTGTTAATCATGCAAGAAACATGCTAGCAACATGCCAGTAACTTGCTAATAATGCTAGTAACTTGCTAATCATGCTAAAAACATGCTAGTAACATGTTAATCATGCTAGCAACAAGCTAATAACTTGCTAATCATGCTAGGAACATGCTAAAAACATGCTAGCTACATGCCAGTAACATGCTAAACATGCTAGCAACATGCTAATCATGCTAAAACATGATAGCAACATGCTAGTAACATGCAAATCATGCTAGTAATTTGCTAATAATGCTAGCAACATGCTAGTAACTCGCTAAACATGCTAAAACATGCTAGCAACATGTTAGTAACATGCTAATTACATGCTAGCAACATGTTAATAACAAGCTAATCATGCTAGCAACATGCTAGTAACTCGCTTATCATGCTAAAACATGCTAGCAACATGTTAGTAACATGCTAATAACATGCTAGCAACATGTTAATAACATGCTAATCATGCTAGCAACATGCTAGTAACTTGCTAACCATGCTAAAACATGTTAGTAACATGTTAATCATGTTAGCAACATGCTAGTAACATGCTAATAATGCTAGAAACATGTTAGCAACATGCTAGTAACCTGCTAATCATGCTAGCAACATGCTAGTAACTTGTTAAACATGCCAGCGACATGCTTATAACTTGCTAATAATGCTAGAAACATGTTAACAACATGCTAATCATGCTGGCAACATGCAAGTAACTTGCTATTCATTCTTGCAACATGCAAGTAACTTGCTATTCATGCTAGAAACATGCTAGCAACTTTGTAATTGTGCTAGCAAAATCCTAGTAACTTGCTAATCATGCTAGCAACATGCTAGAAATATGCTAGCAACATGATAGTAACTTGCTAATCATGGTAGAAACATGCCAGTAACTTGCTAATCATACTAGCAACATGTTAGTATGCTAGTATCTGTATTATCTGACTTTCTAGACTAAAAACGTTAAACTGAAACTTTTCAAACTTTTTTAAATCGTAACTGTTTAAACTTTTTTAACTCAAACTATTTAAGGCTTTTCAAACTTTCTCAAACTCTCAGCCTCGGCTTTCTCAAACCAACTTATAGTTTGTCGCGACAAACCTTTTTTATCTAGTTTTAGGTGTTAAATATCGCTATTTCAAGATGTGCATGCAATCATAAACCTTTGAAAGGCTTAAGCTCTTCTGATTCCTGATTTCTTGTAGGCGAGTGCAGAAGGAATTCACGGAAACTTTAGTGGAGATCTCCTTCAGAGCGGAGGCATGGTCATCGTCGCAAAAGGTACAATTACAATGTTTCAGTCACATTTTCATGTGTTTTTTCATCATTCTCAAAAGTAAATGTTTCAGTCCAGTCTCTATCTTTTACTTTCTCTGTGTACTGATAAATGTGTTAAAGAGGAGAACCGGGCCTTTATTATCACTAGAGGGCAGCAAGACTTCACATTTATAAAATCCAACACATGGAAATCTGCTCTGCGCTCAACAATGGGATCCAACACGAAATAATCTGCCTGTAGCAAAGATTAACAATTTAAAATAATGTCTTCATGTATGAGGATTTAATGAATTTGATTTCTCTCTCTTCTTGTAAACAGCAAGGCTGGTTTAAAGCAGCTCTGGCCCTCGAGGTCCGCTTTCCTGCTTCAACCAAGCAATTCCACAAATACTCTGAACAAGCTTATCAAGGTGTTCAGTATTACTAGAAAGTTACAGGCAGGTGAATTTGATCAAGGTTGGAGCTGCAGGAACGTGGACACTTGGGGCCAGATTTGAGGACTTCTGGTTTAAAGAAATAGTAAAGGAAAATTAGCTTTAGCATCACGATAATCCACATGGCTCCACTCCATCAATTAAAGATGCATATTTGTAAGAAACAAATCCATCTTTAAGCACCATTTCTAAAACGAACATGTCAGTGGATTTGGATGGAAGATGGAGGAAGCATTATTATTGATTATGGCTTGAAGCAATAGTTGAACGCTCATTCTGACGGTACCATTCACTGCAGAAGATCCATTGGTGAGCAAGTGATGTAATATATTACATTTTTATATCTTGAATGACCATGAATCGGGAGAATTATCAGCCAATCTTAATTTTTGGCTGAACCATTCCTTTTTTAAGAGCAGTCTCGAGGAGCACTTCAGCAAAGAGTTTCAGTGCTACATTGTTATTATTGGGGACTTGTTTTGGATAAAGACAATAAAGCATATTTTAGGATCATTAAGTTACTGTGCAATGTGACGTTATTTTCAAGCAAATTAAACACGTTTACCCCCAATTCTAATCACTTGAATGCAGCTTGATCTTTTGTTGTTGTTTGCGATTCTCATAAATTTCTTGATGATTCTCATTAGATTCTCATTACTGTAACACATTAATGAGAATATTTATGTCCAGACACCATTATGTTTTTCTAGTTCAAATCTAATTCAATTAAATTCCTGTTTAGACAGGTGTAGCATTATCTAAAAATACTTTACTATTCAAATTTTCTATAAATATATATATTCAGATGTGATGTGTTTATATGAAAATTTAAGGGAAAGTCACTCTGTTCAGGTGGAGAAAAGGTTCTGCTGCATTTCGTTCAGAAAACACCCGCAGACAGCATAGCTCTTGAGGACATCACCAAAGCTCTCGGGATCTCTGTGAACGTTCAGGCTGGGGAAAAACCACAGGTATGAAGCATTTATGAGGTCAAACTTCTTTGATACTTGGATATAGTTTTATTATACTGTAGCAGCGCTGCACGATTATGACTAAAACCATAATAGTCGATTTTTCCCTTGAAATTATAATTGTGATTATTAATTACAATTTGCACTGAATGATGTTTATACCATTGTTTGAAGCAACCCCACGCCGTATTTTTACATGAACATACTGTAAGCTGGAAACACTGAAAAACGTCTTCTATAGTATTCAGCCTCAAATGTCAGTTCTACGTTGGATTGATTTATTCTTAATAAAAATAATTAAAAAAAAAGTATGAATGGTTTTGTAATGTTATACTAAAGCTAAAATTAAAACAGTGGAAAAACCCTTTATATTACCTGTAGAAAAAAAACCTTAAGCATACATAATGACACAAGTGGACTTTGAATGATTAATTGCCACTTTGCACGATTATTTAATTGTGGCATCCATAATCGTGATTATAAAATGGATTAATTGTGCAGTACTGTAGTTGTGTTTACTGGTGGGTAAATAAATCAGGAGTTCATCCGCTAAGTTATATCTGGGTTTGTTCATGGTGACAGGAACAGCATTGCATCTGTTAGGACAGGATAGAAGATTTTAGTTTAACCACTGTTGATCTAGAATTAAACTTGCGTGAATAACGACAGCTTTCAATGCAATCAATGCAGTCCGAATTTAAAGCCTAAACTGTCTATTTATCCCAGTGGAGGTTTACTAAATGTTTTTTGCACTGCTGCCAAGCTAATCCAGTCAAACCATCAAGTCAGGATTAAAATATTAAAAGTGAAGTATCTTTCATATGTAAAGCATTTAATTGCCTGTATTATGAGATATATCCCAGGTATTTGAGATTTGATAATTGATTTTCCTAGCATTACATTCAATAGCGTAGATTTTCCTCGTTCTGCCCACCTCTAAAATGAAATGAAGTGTTTCAGTGTTTTTCTCATGCAGTTGAGGTCAAAATGTAAGTGTTTTTTCACCACAAAGTGCCTTAACGTTACCCTTTATTATATGTTTTTTACTTTAATTGACTGAATATGTGACCACTTTTGCATGAGTGTAGGCTTTGAGGTCAGCGTAAATACTTTCATTGTGTATTATGTAGGGATATTGTACTGGATCCATTTCACTGCGGTTTTTACTGCAGTAAAGAGTTTATAAAGTGTAAGATTGTTGGGTTGCATTGATCTATACAAGCTCACGAGAACATATAAAGACATCCATTGTAAAGCTAAAACGCCAGAGACAACCTTAACTTGTTTTGCTGAATTTTGCTGGAATAGCACTATACCAGAACATGAGGAAATCTGCAATTAAACCCTTACAGGCCTTCGCAAGTCATATTAAGGAATCTTTTTTATGCTGCAGTGTGACCTAATTCATGTCAGCGAGCAACTTAACAATTAGATGTTTTGTAAAGTAAAGGCACGAATCTGTCTGATTTTAGTGCACAGATGCTTTGGCTTATGTAATTGGGTGTTTGAACAAGTGAGGTGATTGTAGGATGGAACAGAGTATTGTTGGAAGGCTGATCTCATGGTTTAACATGGTCTTAACGGCCCGAGGCACCACGACGCTCCTGGGCGTGAGATTACAGAGGGCTCATATAACGACAAAACCCACTAAAACCAGCGGATGCATATCCCCAGGCGGCTATTTTTGATGTTGGTTATTACAGGGGGTTTTTGAACAGACGTGTGTAGAGCTGTTAACGTCACGCGTGGTCTGAGGTAAGGAGTTTAACGGTGATATCCTGGAGGAAATAACACTTTTGGCCTTTCTCTTTCTTGACAAGCTCAAGATGATAAGTTGACTAAATTCAGAGGGTGAACGTTGCTTCATGTGTGTCCAAATTAGAAAGCAAAAACTTCCTGTACAGAAAATCTCCAGAGAAACTGGAGAAATATAGAGTAACTGATTTATTAGATTAACCCTGGAAAACTTGTGTTGTTGTTGTTTTCTTTAGTTGCGTATCATATTTATCAGAGACTATGTGTGACCCTGGAACACAAAACCTGTCATAATTATCACATAACAGGTATTTTTGAGGAGTTTATTTTAAAAAAACATAACTCCATTTCTAACAATTCTCATTGTGCATTACAATGAATTTCAATCAAACTGCAGTTGTTTATCTTATTTATTTATTTATTACTAGAAAAAAATAGCTAACACAATTAAAAAAGAAACAATAAAAGCATGATAGCATAGCAAAAAACATAAAAAGAGTAATCTGCTTTTTTAAATAAACTCTTTATTTGTAGCAATAGCCAACAATGCATGGTATGGGTAAAAAATATTTTTTTAAAAAATGCAAACTTAAAAGAACGGCAAACAGTAGAAAACTCATGCAAACAGTAGTAAACGCATGCAAACTGCAAATTCTCACAACGCAACCAAACAGAGAGGCACTGCAAACACAAGAATGCGCTGCAAACACAGAAACGCTGCAAACAGCACGGACCACAACAGAAATGTTTTAGGGGGACCTAAAAAAGTGACGAACCCATCTGAGAGTAACTTTAGCTAACATAGCATTAAAATAATGTTTTACAGTTATGTGTGTAATTAGTCAGATTAGTCTAATAATATCCAGAAGACCGTAAGTTCAGGTTGCTAAAATAAACACAAAAAAACTCACCTTTAAGTTCAGCTACAACAACTCTGCTCTGACCAAAAGCCACGGAACAAATAATCAGGTCCCAGAAGGGTTCGTCACTTTTTTTTAGGTCCCCCTGAAACATTTCCGTTGTGGTCCGTGCTGTTAACAGTGCGTTTCTGTGTTTGGTTGCGTTGTGAGAATTTGCAGTTTGCATGTGTTTTCTTAAGTTTGCAGCACGTTGAGCTCTATCGGCCACCTACATATGTGATATAGTATCTGACATAATGACAATATGAAGCTTATACTCAAGGGGGAAAAAAAAATACTGAGCAATGTTTATTTTTGGCCAATATTTATATGCCAAAACGTAACTAATTATATTTGCTTATTAAGTAAATCAGTGAGATCTTTACAACAGAGCTACTTAAAATACATATAAACAGACTACTTAAACATCAGTCTGCTTAAAATTAATATAAATATTGTAATATTAAATTAATTATACTGATAATCAAATTAACCTAAGATGTTGTCAATCCAGTAAGTGTTTATCTTGAAATACTGTTAACAATATAAAAGTTACTAAAACACGCATATATAACAACCTGAAGGGCAATGTTTTTATGTGTGGATTGTCAAGTCTAAGCACTTAAGAGGAGTTTACTGATATAGTGCACAATTCAACTGCCTTAATCCTCACTTCCTTTTATTATGTTGATTGCATGCAAGAAAAAAGACTAATTGAGATTTTCTTTACATAATTTTGTTTTCAAGTACAGTCACTCAGAAAAGTATTTTGGACACATAAAATAGTCTAAATGTCTTTGCATTACATGAAAAATGACATTTTCCTCTAGCTTGCATGCACAGGGCTCCAGTAGTGTGGCTTGTTAAACAACATCATCCAACAATTCAAAGATTACACCACATTGTTTTTCTTCTGAATGACCGTGGTCTTGAAATAATAAACCTGGCTTTGGTTTGATGAGCTGTGGTTCTTAGGGTAATTGTCATATGGAACAGCAAATACACATATAAATACTCTGAAACATGTTTGTGGATCTTTAAACAATGCATTGAACACAGAAATAACTGAAAAATGTAGCATTTTTTTCTTGGTTTTTCTTGTTTTAACTAAGTCGTTCTTGTAATTGGTAAAATAAACAAGTCTTATTAAACCGTAAAACAAATGCATAAAAAATATACCCTGCTGATTTTAAGGAGTAAATCACTTGAGGTGTTAAACTGCAACCAGTGCTATTTATGATATGCTGTTGTGGTTTTTATTTATTTCAAAATGAAAGTGAAAATCTTTTTTGTGTGTCTGTATAGTCTTTATAGTATTCATTAATTTAGTTCTATTTGATACTTTAAAGAAATTGAGAAATATTGCATTGGAAACTAATAAAATAAGTAAAATTTTTATATTGGATTTTTAGTATATTGTAGTTACCATGTGGTGTTTTTTTTTCATATCGACAAATGTTAATGGCTTTGGTTTTTAGTTTTAAAAATCTTGTGATTTGCAACAGATGTGTAGCTTCTAATTGTTTTGACAAATATATTTTATAAGTATAATATAAAATATATTTTTTTATATTATAAGTTAGGTTTTTTTTTTAGCATACAAGATGGCATTAGATCTTTATAACAATTCTGATTGCAAAAGTCATTTTCAATATAATCATTATTTTCGCACACTGTATTTTTAGCATTTCTTCTTCTTCTTCTTATTATTATTATTATTATTATTAATAGTCTATTATTGTAGTCTCATTTTTTTTACTTCAAAAGTCAGAAAGATCTATTGTGTCACACCACACCCCTAAAACTGCCAAAAGACATTTAGTCCATCCAGAGAATAAACATGGTGTCATTCAGCAGCATATCTCAGAGCAGATCAGCCACAAGGATCTTCTTGCATCACCTCAGGAAGGAAAGGGCCCAGCAGACACAGTCAAGATCCCAAGCCCAGTGTCGTCACTGGATGACAGGGGACAGTCTCAAAGGGAAATATGACAGGGGACTGAGTAGACTTCACACACTCTCAGAACAAAAAGGTAAAAAACTACATGGTGACAATCTGGATTACATGTTAAATAATGTAGTCTGACTACTTTCAGATTACTTGTGATCTAATTCATTTATAACATAGACTTGAAGGTAATTGTGTACCAAAAAAAATTGGGAAATATTCATTTCAATTTTTTCTTTTTGTTTTTTCAACATCATTAAATGCATTATGTTACTGCAGGATTGCATGCAAGTATGCAATTCATTAAATATATAAGCATAAAATCTATAAGAATTGAGGTGAATCAATAAATTATTAATTATTTACTGCCGTTATGTGTACATAATAATTGGAGTCATATTACCAGCATTTTAAAATGCAGTGTAATCTAATTACAAGTACTTTATTTTTTTAAAGTGCCCCTATTATGCCATTTTAAAGGTGGCTAATATTGTTTTACGAGTGTCTTAAAACGGGTTTACATGTATGCAAGGTCAAAAAACACTTTAGTTTTCTCTAAAAATAGATTTTATTTTACCCCATTTCTAAATTATTCGTAA
>JAUMHG010000051.1:4754171-4780494 GCA_032359395.1 Enteromius anoplus
AGAAGTAGGAAACGATGGTGTTTGAGACTCACAGTATGTTATGTACATGTACTGAACTGTTATTATTCAACCATGCCTAGGTAAATTCAGTTTTTCATTCTATGGCACCTTTAAGTAAAGCAAGGATATTAAGTCAAATTATGTTCCAAGAAGATATTTGTAAATTTCCTACCATAAATATATTAAAACTATTTTTTATTAGTGATATGCATTGCAAAGAACTTCAATTTTAAGTTCACTGCTAAGATTTCTTCAATATTGTGATATTTTTCTGCAACCTCAGATTTCAGATATACAAATAGTTGTATCTCAGCCAAACATTGCCAAACATTACATCAATGGAAAGCTTTTTTTTTTCTTCTTCCAGATATCAATTTTGAAATATTATGACACTTATAACTGGTTTTGTGGTCCAGGGTCACATATGTATTTCAAAATAAAATGACATAAATTATGTGGTGAGATTAGCATTAAACACCATAAGGCTGATGATACAGGCAATTTTGGTTTTTAAATATCTCTCTGGATCAATTAGATTGCTCTCGAAAATGGCCAGTGTTACTGAAAATTACTTTTAAAGTTGCCTCCTATCATTGGCTTAATTGCGTCTTAACTTGAATGCAAGGTTGCCTCAAATAAGTAATAAATAAAAAGCAATTAAAGCCTTAGCAAAAGTGAAATATACATTTTTGAACAATTCATTTAAAACACATAATGTAATATTTACGAGAAGACCTGGTACTGCTCAAAATATCATTGCAATAAATATTAGTTCATCAGCAGAAAGCTCATTTAAATAATGGGCTTTTAGCAAATATCAGTTAAGCTGCTGTTTTAAGATACCAGTTCCACCTTAACAGCTTAATTAAAAAGCTTTCAAAGCTTGTTTTTCTATGTTCCTAATCACTGAGACAGTGAAGTATTTACCTGAGCGTACTCAATCCCCGGTCTTACACAGCATGGCAAATAAATCTCTAATGACTGAATTTGTTCTCTCTGCGCCGGTACACAATTAGACACGTTTTGCTAAGAAGAGCCGAGTCCTCAGTCTGCTCCCAGGTGCCTGAGCATTCAGATGACAAGCCATGAAGCCAGTAATAAGTGCAAGCAGACGTCTGAGACCAAGAGCATTCGTCTTTGCTTCGTGTCACATTAGAGGCCGCAGGTTCACAAATCAGCTACAACTCAGAGGTAGAAGCACGACTTCATTTTAAAGCCTGTATACAGGAGAGGTTTTATTTTAATAAGAGAGTTCAATGTGCTGGGTAAGATTAAAGTGCAAAGGCGCACGATAGCGCTTGGAAATTCTGCTGATTTTATGTTTAATAAACATGCATCTTGGTTCCAGGAAATCGCTGCCGCACAGCAGCATAAATTAAGGTCAACACTCAGGCAAATGATCTTTAAATGGCAACAATCAAACTAGATCTTGACATTTTAGAAAGTGTGCTTGTGTAAACCTTACAGCCGTAAAGTGCTTTGAGGTTTACTGTAAAGCAAGACACTTTGTGTTTTCATTCACTGGTCAGTTTAGAATATTAATGTTTTTTTTTAAAACACCCAAAATACACTTTTAAAGCAACAGTTCAGCCAAAAATGAAAATCCTGTCATCATTTACTCACCCTCGAGTACTTTCAGACCTGTAGGAATTTCTCTGTTCTACTGAACACAAAGGAAGATATTTTGGGAAAAAAAAAGTTTGTAAATGACGACAGAATTTTCATTTTTGGGTGAACTATCCCTTTAAGTGTTCTTTTTTATTGTTATTATTTTTGGTTGTGTATGATTTATTGAGATTTCACTCTAATATATAAACATAATAAAACAAGAATTTTGAAACTCATCTTAACCAAAGTTAATAATACTGCTCTGAAAGTGTTCGCAAACTAGTGCATATTTAATATATATTTAATATTTTAAAACAAACCCCTAAGACCCCTATTAAACCAGCACATAACTATGCACTTATAAGAAAATCTAGATTGCAATTTATGAATTTTTATACTTTTAAAGTGCCCCGTGGATTTTTAAGTGCCCTGTGTATAAAGTTATTGTCTCTTTTAAAAGAAAGAGTCGATTCTGAATCACTGAATCGTTTTTGAAAGGAGTCCCAAGCCGTTTCATGGTGACGTCAGAATGAAAAATTAGCATATTGCCCGCCCACTTGTTGATTTATTGACTTTGATTCTGAGTAAAAATGCAAATTCATTCTTTGCCACTAGATGCCCCTTTTGGAGAGTTAAAAGCTCACAAACACTGCTTTAAATGAAATCGACCATTTACTGGAAGTGTTTGGAAAATTGAATCGTTTGGGAGTCCTTAAACAAATAAGGTAAAAATATATGCATATGCAAAGGAAATAAAAGTGTTTTTTGACCTTGCATTTCAACCTGTTGTTTGGGACTTTCAAAACCAAAAATGAACCTTTCATAACGCATAATATTTCATAACAGAGCTGTTCAAATGATTCTTCTATTGCATATTTTAGAACCTTTATATTGTATAATATATGATTTTCTTCCAATTGGTTCAAACGAGGCCCACATCCAAATTGCATTTCCCCTATTAGGTGAACATATGCACAAATTATCCAAACAAATCCTCACAAATCAGACTCGACGTCTTAAGTTAAAGATAAGGGATTGTATGCTGGAGGTGAGCAACACGAATGCTGAAGACGTCTGTCTTTAGAGCAAGCAGCTCTTGGCAGATTCATGGGCCTCGGTCATGGTGTGGTGACCTGCCCTACACCACACACTCATGTCACTGCTGATTGACTGCTGTGTTCCCTTCAGGAGATTTACTGCTCGAATTGAGCTCATCAGACAAGGAACAGAAGGTGCAAAACAAGGAGAAGGCGTGAGGCCATCGGTCACAGTACAGCTTGTAATCGAAACATAACTTTTTGTCAGGCCTAATGAATAATCTCAAGAAACATGTAAACTATAACCTAGGTCTTAAATCCAGTCCTAATGCTTAAGTCTCAAAGGAACTTAATGTTTTAAGTCAACATTAAATCAAAATGGACCCTTTACATTCTGAAAGGAATGTATGTACTCACTCTCAGGCCATCTAAAATGTCAAATTTGGAGAAATGTAGCATTGCATCCACCAATGGATGCTCTGCAGTGAATGGGTGACGTCAGAATTAGAGCCCAAACTGCTGATAAAAAACATCCCAATAATCCATCAGTTGTGAAAATCTTCATGTTTGTGCGAAAACAAATCCAGCACTAAGCTGTTTTATCTTCAAACCAAGCTATGCCACCTTAGATTTTCATCTGTTCTGATCAAGAAACAAACTCACCGACCTTTTGGATGGCCTGGGGGTGAGTAAATCATTTTTCAGCGACTCCAACCACCTGTTATAACATAAAAAGCGAATAAATAAACCAATTCACTTGCACTCTGAACAGTTGACTTAACATAAAAGGTTAAATATGTCTGACCTTCTTAATTTTTCAGAAAATTGCTCTGAAACAGATTCTACCGAGCCTTTTTATCCCAAGTGACTCCAACTTTGCTTTGCGCAAGGTTTCAGGGTCTAAACCCACAACACTGGGATTATTAGCCAAGATCTTAACCCACTAAGCTGCACTTCCCAAAAGTGGCTTGCGGTAGCAGTTTTAATCACATGCACAACAAAATAATTATGCTGTACTTTAGGCGCCCGCTAACCTGTTATTACTGCCCATGTTACCAAGGCAATGCGAGGAAGTGCGTGAATTCCCTTGTGTAGGGGTTGACCACTCTCCAGAAAATACACGTTGTGGAATTTTTCTTTAGCATCATTACAGTCACTTAGCAGTGAAATGATTTTGATCACTCCTGCCCTGAGCCTGTCATTCTTGCTATATTCAACAACACTTGGCTTGAGACTTTTCATCTCCCCTGACTAATCCGTCTTATCTTAATAACATGCACCCTCTATCTGGCACACTGCAGAAACAATCGACCCAAAAGTGCTCTTTTATCAGCCTGTTCAATATCAGGATACCTGTTCTACAGAAACCGCCTCGGCTGATCTTATCGCTTTGACTCCACTGTTTATCAGGAATTTTCACTCTGACAAGTTCACATTTTCATGCTATATAGGCCAAATTTTATTCTGTTAAAATGCCTCGCCTTTAAATTCATCTTAAATATGTGAGCATGCATTCATAAAAAATATGTATTTACATATAAACATTTAATATATTAAATCATTCAATCTATACTGAAAATACAGGCTACAGAATAATGCTTTCATATACTGAAAAATGTATATTTACTTATATGTAGTATTGTATTCAGTAATACAGTATTTATGAGTGTGTGTTTATATATATATATATATATATATACACACACACACACACACACACCGCATCTGAATTCTGAAGGTGCAAAAAAATATAAAGATATTAAGTTTATAAATTAAAAAAAATAGTTGTCCAATGAAGTCCTTAGTAATATAATTACATAATATATGTAATTATACTTAATATATTTACTGTAGGAAACATGATCTTTACTTATATATATATATATACACACACACACACACACACACACACACACAATTTTATTCATTTTACTTTATGTTTAATTTTAAATGATTTGCATATACCTTTTTGGAGAAAAATCAAGATTTCAGCCTGTCATTTTTGTAACTACAATATTGGACTAAAGAAATCAACTTTTACAACCTTGCAGCTAAAATATTAATTAGACTTTTCTCATCACGCATTTTTAGCAATTGAATAACAGCCCAATTTTAATTTGCCAAACACTGCCATCTGTTGGAAAAGTCATACGCCGATCCACGTCCAAATCTGCGCGTATAAACAGCTTAACTAGAATTATCTACAGAAACTGTTTTCTTAGACCCTGTTCCACTATTTACATCTTGTCCACATGTTTGTTTTTCTTTCTTTAGCTTTGATAAACGATACTTCATTAATGAGCTATGAAGTATTCAAGCAGCGCGCATTGATTGTCCACAGCACCCGACTCCGCCACCGGCGGTAATGAGATGCAGTGGTATGACATTGCGCTTGCCTGGACACCTCTGAACACATTAGATACGTGCTCTGAATATGGACAGATACTAGTGTGCCCTGCGCTGCGGGACAGCGTCCATATCATTAATGTCCTCCTCACCAGCGCTCACACGCTGGGCTTTGATTGCTGCCATTATGTGCGGACAGTCCAGCTGAACGCCTCGGATCAAAACACCAGAAGAATAGGCACATGTACACATTAATGTTAATTCATTTGAGGGGTCTAAAGCGTATCGGTTGTTGTGGTGTATTTAGTATTTAGAAAAAATAATAATTATAATAATATGTATATATGTAATAATTATAATAATATGTATATATGTATATATAATATATACTTTATTTATTATTAGGATTATATATATATATATATATATATATATATATATATATAATTACACATGTATGTGTATTTGTGTATCTATTATGATTTTTAAATATTTTAAAGACAATTTTTATGCTCACCAAGCCTGCAGTTGTGCTAAAAATACTGTAAAACTATACGTAAAATACGTAAAAACTATTAAACAACTATTTGCTATTTTAATAGTATGTTCCTTCAGAAATTATTTTAATGCTGAGTGCTGATTTATTATCAGTTTTGGACCTGATAATTATTTAATTTTTTTTATATTATTTGATAAATAAAAAATATATAATTTTATATACATATATATAATTTTTAGTATTCAGCAGTTTGGGATCGGTAATTTTTTTTTATTTTTTTAAAGAAATTATTTTTTTTATTTAGCAATTTGATCTATTGTTAAAAAGATTTTTGCTTTGATGCTGCTCTTTTGAACTTGATATTAATCAAAGAAAAAAGTACCTCATCTTAAGCAGCTAACCTTTTCAACACTGATAAATCAGCAGAATGATTTCTGAAGGATGATGTGTCACTGAAGACTGGAGTAATTAATATTTCTTCAAAATAAATGAAGTCATGAAGAGATTCCAATTAAAAAAAAAAACATTACAAATCTTACTGACCCCAAACAGACAGATAGATTGCGCTAGATTTTTTTTTTTTTTTTTTCTGTGTCTTTTTTTTTTTTTATTGAAGTTTTGAAATACCAAACAGCAAGTACAAAAATATACAAATAATACAGGTATTTTAACATTTTAACATCAGAGGTTAACTAATAATGGAAAAAATATTACATGTAAAATAGCAGAGAATAATCAAATGGCACAAAATAGAAGGAAAGAGAAGAGAAAAAAAATAAAAAAATAAATAAAATAAGTTAAAACAAAACAGAGGGTACTTCACAAGATAAATTACAGATTGAGTATATTTATAAGCTTGTAATCTGTACAAATTGAATAGGTCTTAATTGCTTTTTTATTATAGATTGCGCTAGAGAGGTGCTTGTCCCTTTAAACAGACCCGGTGGTCATCACACAAATGCATTGTGGGAAATGTCCGGAGCCAATCAGAGTTTTCTGCGTATTGTTTGATTTTTTTTTTACCGTTTTTCTCTCGTGGCGGAAGTTTATCATCCCTTGTTCTTTATTTTTCTTTTCGCAATTTACACATCATCTTTAAATAAACCGATATTTAGCAACCATATATGCAAGGTGTAATCACACGTGTTGTGTGTTTGATCCGCGTCTGAGTCGCGTGCTGTGGTTTGACGCGTTGCTATGGCGGAGTTCGCGCAGATCGACGCTCTGCGAAAGCAGAACAAATATTTACTCGATAAACTTGAGAAACAATCTGACAAATTGCGTCAGCTGACGCTCTCATGTCCGGATAGTGTGTACAAAAGTCACAGCTTGGGGTGCGGAGACAGCGGCCCTTTAACGGAGAGAAACGGAGCGCAGCCGCCGCGTGCTGGATCTTCACTATCAACACCAAAAACCGTCAATAAACACGGTTAGAATATACAAATGAAAGCTGTGAGGTCTTTAAAGCGTAGCTTAAAGTTTGCATGGGCATCAGTGTAATGACTAACGTTTATATTTGCTATAACTAACACTATTGGTCTCTTTAAACTACACGTCTTGCGTTTTAGAGAGAAGGGGTCGAAGAAAATATGTCCCATCAAATTGAATGCAATAAAATCATTTTATAAACATCAAAGCATGTTAAACCAAGTACAGAGCCTAATTTAATGTTTCAAATTACTTTTATGAAAATAAAATGTCAAAATATGGGTGAAATCCATCGTTATTCAGTGGATCAGATATATATATATATATATATATATATGTGTGTGTGTGTTTATATATATATATATATATATGTATGCGTTTGTGTGTATATATATATGTGTGTGTGTGTGTGTGTTTATATATATATATATATATATATATATGTATGCGTTTGTGTGTATATATATATATGTGTGTGTATGTATGTATATATACATGTATGTATGTGTGTGTATATATGTATGTATGCATGTGTATGTATGTATATATACACACGTGTGTATGCGTGTGTGTGTGTGTATGTATGTATATATAAACGTATGTGTGTGTGTGAATATAAATATATATGTGTGTGTGTGTGTGTGTGTGTGAAATAAAAAACTGAATGAATACATTTTAGTGGGTGCTTTCTGTAAATCATGGTAAAATAAATGCTAGTCATTGTATTTTTGCTCAGGAATAATATGATTAAACAAGACAGATGCTAACGTAGGGGGAAAAGCAGTTTAATATACTGTTTGTTGACCTTCTATCAGTTGACTTTTAAATATATGAAACACAGACAATGTATATGTTGGACCGGTAATACTTACTGGTAAAATGTGTTTGTATCTTTAGATGAACAGCATCATAGAGATTGTGTAGACCCCACAACGGACCACCATAAACCCAAACCCTGCCAAAGCTCAGAACTGAGCCCCTACAGCACACTACTGGAAGACGCAGTGAATAGTCGCTGGAAGGGACAGCGCAGATCTGTGAGACTGATGCTGCCCAAATCTGCAGCTCGCAGCGCCTGGGACCAGGTGTGTGAAGTCGATGCACTCGACCATTAGTCAGCGGACGGAAACTGTTCATCTGTTAAGGCTGATTCACACCAAACAGGCAAACAAGAAACAAGTTTAAAATGTATTTACACTTGTACACTGATAGTGAAAACAAACTTGTGAACGCAAAAAAACGTATTTGTTGTTCTTTGTCTGCATGGTTTGAATCGACCTTGAGTCATATTTGTTAGATAGCGCCAGGTACCCAGTTTACAGTAGAGGAGCAAAGAGTACAAAAACTATTGGAGATCTGATATGTATTGATTTCCAAAGAAGCGAAAAAGCACCTACTCAGAAAGAAATCCCCAACTGCTACCGTTTAGCCATAGTGTTTTCATTTCAAGAGTACCAGATGTGTGTTTTTTTTTTTTTTTCTCTCTTTTATTTGGGACTGCAGAAAGAGAATGACAGCTCAACGGCTGCTGAGATAGAGATGGATCCAGTTTCAGAGAGAAACATACAGCCTTTACTGGGCTATGATTGGATAGCAGGTGGGCTCTCTGAATATTGCACACACACACACACACACACACAAATAATTATCTCAACCCAATGGAAGTTGATTCCATTTTAATTTGCATAAATGTAATACTCCACATCCAGGTGCTTTTTGGAAACCTTACCGTTTGTTTTCTCTTTAGGCCTACTGGACGCTGAAAGCTCTCTGGAACATCGTTCTGAGCAGTTTTTCAGCGATCTCCGCAGCTTCCGTCAGGCCAATCGAGACGAGTGTGTCCGCAGCTTGTTATCAGGGTCAGTTTCTTATTGTTACCACAATAAAACCGGGTTCTTGTATGAACCAGTGAAGTTTACCTTCGTTCTTCTTTTTAATCTCCCTGAACGGTAGAACACACTGCCCTCCGTTGCTTAAATCTGTTGTATCTCATGAATCTTAATTCTGCAAGATCAAAAACAGTGCAATTTTTTTTTTTTTCCACAGATTTCCATCTGTTGCTGATCTTGCATCTTCCATGCTTGGCAGTAAAGAGCCACAGACACCTGCAGAGATGCATCAGTGTAAGAGATCTGCAGATTTGTGTTGGCGTGATATCGCTATGACATGCTGTTTACGTCATGAGTTTACCAGATAACTTTTTTTCATTTTCCCTTTGCCTTTGGTCTGCAGGCACATTCTGCTACAGAATAAACAGTCGACTGTTTGCGGACCCGCTGGATGCAGAGGCTGCCTGTCCAGTGTGCAAGATGCCCAAATCTGAACACCCTCATACTGAAAGAGACCCTGCTTTAATCAGGTGCATATGGGGGATTCTATAATCGCGGGTACATTTGGCTTCCGAATTCATCTTTTTTTTTTTTTGCTTTGTTTTTTTTTTAAATTCATTACAAGATGTTACAATCCATAACAATATATTAATTTATTTAAATAGCTGAAAATCGTGATTCTTCTTGTCCAAATTAGTCAGTGTGTTTTTTTCCATCATGTATCAACGTGCAATCAAAATACTTTATTGTACTTTTCTTTTGGCAACATTTTATTCGTTTTATTTCTGAAAGCCCCTAAATAGTTACTTAACCAATTCTACGACATTAAATTATTTAACATTCTGTCCATAAATCTTGTATGCTATTTTTTTGCATTTAAATTAGAGGAAATTATGTCACTTTCATTCACGGATGAGATATGAAGTGTCTCTGCTCTCTTTGAGGAAACATTTTAATCTTACAAAATTTTTGTTATTTTGTAGGATATGAAGTAACAAGTAAAGAATGGTTACACTGCGGTCAGCATTGTTACTCTACCTTGGTAACAGAGTTCGACAGTAACAGAATTGCCGTGCACCAACTGTAACCGCAATTACAGAATCACAAATATGTCAGTGTTTAATATGGTTTCGTATGTGCCCACCTTTCAGCGGTTTTGGGGGAGAGAGAGGATGCATGAAACACACCGTGAGCAGTGAATCAGCAGATTTGAATGATAAGATCATGTGGCGCCCCTAGTAATGACCTTTAACTTTGCGTCACAGGAGTAAATAAAATTTCAAAACATATCAATATCACTGTTTTTACAGTATCAAATAAATGCAGCCTCTGTGAGCATGAGAGAAAAATACGTTTGCCATCTCTATGCATTTGTTTCAGGGTCAGTATTCCTTGCTCAACTCTGCTGCCCGCATACAAATACAAACCCCATCGCCGATGCAGTTTTGATCCGTCTGACAGCCTGGGTTTGCCCTCAGTGAGTTTCATATAGTCAAATCAGCATTAACACATACCAATTATTCAGGTGATATTTTACTTTTGAGGTTATCGCGTCGACTAATAACGTGTGTGACAGCTTTGTTAATAACTAGTCGATTTGCTTTCGTGAAAAATTCAATTCTCAAAACCTTAAACAAGCTAATACAAATTTTGCAGCACTGTTTGTCCGGATGGTCCAATCCCACCCTCAACTCTGGCTCTCAGATGAGCAGTCTGGATCTGCGGGGGTCCGTGGCAAAACCAGCTGCTATAGGAGGGTCAGCCTCATCCTGGTTTGACCAAGAGCAGGTGAGACATTATAGGACTGTTGCCCATCGCCTTATTTAATACAATTTTGATAGTAGAGTATGTTTTTGATTACTTCTCGTGACATTGCTTTAATGGTTCAAGTGGTTTTAGATCAAGTATCAATACAGATAATCTTAAAAAGTATTTTCCCATGAAACCCTGATACAAAACCTAATCTCATTTAGAAATCTGAACATCTTCCTTCGAAAACCCAACAGCTGATATGAAAACCCTAAAAAAAAAACTGATTCAGTTCTTGGAATTCTCTTCTTGTTTTTTTTTTTACCTCAACATTTCTACGGGTTTGATATTCAAGTTGTGTATTAATCAAAACTGCTGCGATTGCTCCGCTGACAGAAGAACAGACAATGGACTGAGACCAATAGAGGATTTAAATACACCCAACGGAACAGGTGATGAATAAGCAGCAACCTAGCACTAGCAGATAATAACCGCGACCAAAATAATGAACTAAACAAGAAAAAAAATGTATGTACATGTTTGTCTTTTAGCTGTCTTGGAAAGTTTGTGTGTCAAATCTGTAATGTTTGTTTCATTGCAGTCTTCTAATATTACATAGGTGTGCACGCGGTAGTAGAAAAGATAATAAAGGCCTGGAAGCAATTCATTTGTGCATTTGTCATTCACATGCTCATGTTTCAATGGATGATTTGTGTCCGCTCTGCATATCTGGTAACTTTTAATTAACATTCATGTTTTTTAGGAGTCCAATGCTTTAAGGCACCCACGTTCTGACCAGCTTCAAACTGTAGTTCGTTTGCCACGGTATCGCTTTCAACATTCAGACCCAAAGAGACCAGAACCCCACGGCTGCTCTTACTCTCTTGACTGATCGCAAAAGTTAATGGAGACGCGTACATGAATGTTTCTGCATCCAGCAGATTTTCTGTATTTACTGAAATGAGCGCTTGTCGTCACGTCATCTTTCTTTTTGTGTGTGTGTGTAATAATGGAAAACGTTAATTGTTTTGTATGAATGTGTGAATTGTATATACAATCAAATGTTAAATTTTACATAAATAAAAATTGCATTGTTTTTCTGTTGTAGCTTTAAAAAAAAAAAAAAAAAAGACAGGAAAAGCATCCTCTGGCTTTAACAGTGAATCTTTTATTGTTAGCTAAACAATAAAGCATTAATGTAAGTTCTTCATGTGAAGCTAGACACAGTACTATGCACAAGTTGGAAATGCAAATGTGGACAGATTTAAATGCACATTAACTAAATACATGTATTCTGTGCACACATGCAAGTTGTTAAATGAATGATAGGTTATAAATCCAACATCATGTAAAGCTTGAATTTGTAAAAGATTTAGAGGAAAGATTTTTTTAAATGTGTGCCTTAGGCACCTCCTTACTACGTTACTGCGTCTTCCCACGCGTTTGATTATAAAGCCATTCAACAGAATGACACATTTTTAGTCGCAGCTCTGAGCATCTGCTGTTAATCATGTCACCATCTACCTCAACAAGAAGCACTTTTATTTTGCTGTTTTATCTGGTGAGTGTGGCTTTTTATTCCTATTTTCGACTAGTTAGTCGTTTATTAATTTATCACGGACGTTTTACAGAAGGGACTTTTATTATTGTGACTTCGAATTAATTGTAGCCTAACCGTGAGAGTCTGTATACAGTGAGCTTCAAAATAAAGGTTCCAATTAGCGCTTAACACACTACAGCTTGATGCGTTTAAAGTTACACTCAAACGCCACGCAAGCCCAAGTTGCTCTTTCTCGGGGGAAGAACCGTGTCCCAAAGTGCTTTTGTTTAATGTCTAAATAAAATGCGGTTTGGATACAGTTTACGAAGCTTTAAGGCAGTTTTGTGGCATTACACGATTTGTCTTAACATACATATCGCTCCCATTTCACATGTAATCAATATGTAAATCATTTTCAGTGACAGTCAATAATAATGAAAAAGCTTTAACCAAATCGCGCTGAATGGAAAAAAGCGGTTTCTCGGTTTCAGCACACTGACCCTTTGATGCTTTAGCATTGTTTTTGCTTCACTTCAGAATTTAGTCACAAAAGAATTTCCAAATTAGTGAGAGGATAACAAAGACCTGTACTTGTGCGTTTGCACTCCTCAAAAAGAGATCTCAAAAGCCATCAGTTGAGGTCAGCCCTGACAGAATGGACATTCAGTAGGCTATAGTGCGCAGGGATCCCCGATGCAGAAGCCACCCACTGTTTATTTGTAACCTGGTTTACTTGTGTTCCCTGTACATTTTGTGTGGTTTTCTACGTAGTGACCAGGTCACTAAACCTGATAAGAATTTTTTTTCTGTGGTTGTTTTCTGCATTGAGAAATTTCCATTTTGTGACCTGTGCCTTATCTGTTTGTTCTCAGGCATAGCAACTGATTACATGCAACCACGAATCGGTCGGCCCTTCTGTTGTGCAATTAAGCAATGCGTTGAAAACATTCAGATTGTCCTTCAGTGGTGTTTTTCCTTGACCTTAGTGCTGAAAACAACAGGATGGTTGCTGTTTTCGCTCAGCAATTGGGTGACCCAGAACGCCTGTTTTGATCAAATCAATCTTTGACTCATCTTTAAATCTGTTGCTTTGATCTGATGATACGGTTTAGTTTTAAAAGCTTCTGGGTTGTCTTACAGGTTAACAAACACTTCCTAATAACAGTTCTTTCTATTCAAATGCATACCCTAATGCACCTTTTTCCATAACCACTATTTAAAGTGTCAAAAGCTCATGTTATTACCTTGGAGTTCATTTTGGGTCACACTTACCTACTTGTTTTTAAGCTGATTATGCAATGCAAAAACGGATCAAAACACAGTGATGAAAGAACCATTGGTAAACTCCTTCCCAAGAGAATGAAACAAGCCAGAGGTCTCAGTTCTGAATCTGGAAAGTGTTTATTTAACTTCTCAGATCAGAATAGACATTCAGACTTAAATTGAACTGCTGTTTTTATTTTTTGCAGACTTTTACTGTGGTAGACGTCAAGCTTTTTGGTAAGTTGTACAGTAACACTTCCATTTTCTCCAACCTATTTCTTAATTACAACCCACCGTCTGCCTATTTCAATAGTACTCAGTGACTCATGGCTCATTTAAAAGGCAGAATAATGCCAGTGGAATTTAAACAAATGCTAAAATGTTTAATCAAGTACTTTTTAAAATCCAAAAGGGTTTTTCCGTTTTTTGGTTTCTTCTCATTTTGGAGTTCCAGAGAGCCAAAAAAAACTAACTATGTTTTGCTTCTGAACTTTATGTCTTATGTTTTAACCCATCTTCATATGCACATATGTGTTAGAGACCAAGTGGTCACGGAGCTATATGCAAACTCTGAGGGTGTTTCACCAGAAAAGATTACCTCACTGCTTCGTAATCATTAAGATATGTGTAATGTCAAAAGAGGATTAAGCATAATAGAATCTAGTTCCTCAACCATTCATTTAGTTTCATGTAATTTTGTCGTGCGTCACTCTAACACTACACATATGGTGCATTTGAATGTAAGCTTAACTTGACAAATGAAACCTTGTGTCTTGGATGAGGACTCTGGTAACCACCTAGCAACCATTCCAAACACCTTAACAAATCATTTGGAGCATGCAACACTCAAACTTGCATGTGAAACTGAAAAACCACACTGCCGGTCACCATGATGGTTAAAATGAACAGATGCATTAAGCACAGTCCCTTTAAAAACCAAAGCAGCATTTATAAATAACAGACTCATGTCCCTTACTGACCGTCTTTGTCTTGACTTGGGCAAATTGACTATGGGGAGTTTTTACTCAGCCTTTTAACTAAATGATTTTCCCTCAAGTTTCAAAATGTCTGTAATTTGTGTGCAAGTACGTGCTTCGAAATCAGACACCAGTCACTTCAAAACTCCTTTAATCATGCTGCAAGTACTTTTACTCTTGCAGCTAAGAGTTGTGTCACATAAAGATGAGATTACATTTGATGTCTGTTGTTTGCTTTTTGTTTCACGCATAGGAAATAACGATTGTTTCCAGGAATCCTTTCAGGGAGTCATAAGATGTCAACCCTGTACTCAACCGTGTTCAGGTTAGTAGCTGCACGACATTTCCCAGCATTTGAGCACAAGTGAGCTTTGAAAATGACATTGGTACCACAGGATGGTTCTGAATTAGTGTTGTCATTCTTTTTATACTTAGCTCTCTTACTGTGTGTGATTCATCTGTGCACACTGACAACGAAGCAAAAGTTATTCCCCTGAAACGAGAATATTTTTTCAGCTGATGTCACTAAAGTTTTTCGGGAGAGAAATGTGAAAATGCCCACATTCCCATGTTTTCTATGGAGCTTAAACCTACAGATGTGCGAGTTCTGCTCTCCGTGCAACTGATACTCCCCTGCCATTGGCTCATCTGTGTTCGAGGGGAGGGGCTCAGCTCAGTTTCTCTTCATTCAATATGCCCTTTTACGTGATGTGAAATATAAAAGTTAATTAACTATGCACAACAAAACCGGCAATGTGTATTCAAAATGTATATAGTATGTAAAAATGTATACATTTCATATTGATCTCTTGGTGGTTGTTGACACAGGACATTTTACTGGGCTTCTTTCTATTGTTTTTCCATGCAGGACAGATGTGTTGTACTATTGTATTTGCGTCTGGCCCCTTTAATCAAAAAGAAACGAAATTTTAAAAACATGCACCTCTAGCTACAATGTTTTAAATCAGGGTTGGTGGACGTCGGGACGTTGGTGGAAGTATAAAAAGAAGTTCTAGTGCTGCCGAACAATTATTCATAATTAATCACATCACAGGATTGTTAGCATGATATATGTGTATGTACTGTGTATATTTATTATATGTGTGTATAAAAAAATATTATACATTTTTTTTATATTTTATGTATTAATACATGATGAAAGTTATGTGAATATATATATATATATATATATATATATTTACATACACACATGTAAATACAGAAATATTTTCAACATATATGCTGTGCATTTATAATATACACAATATTAACAAAAGCTTTTATTTTGGATGCAATGATTTGACAGCACTATATAATTCAAATGTAAAGTTTTTATTACTAGTTTAATAAGCAGTAGATAAGATGGAAGTTTTTGTACATTTTTGTTCATTGATGCCTCTCTATGTCTTTGTGTATTTGGGTGGAAACAGCGGAAAGAAATGAGGAAGAAGATACCAAATGTAGTCCGACAAGCAATAGAAAGTGCTTCTGTAAACCAGGTTTTTACTGTACGCCTGGAAACAATTATGGTACACACTGCCATAAGCCATGTGTTTCCTGTAAGAAGGGCACCTTCTCCAGTAAACCTTCGCTGGAACCCTGCAAGCCTTTTACAAAGTGAGTAATTTTTATACATATGCTGCTTTTTTTAAAAGTCCACAGTAATACCTTAAAGGGTTCTGTAATTCTGTAATTTACTACTCACCCTCACCCTCACCCTACTCACCTGTAAGACCTTTACATCTTTATCTTTAGTTAAGATATTTGTGATGAAATCAGAGAGCTATCTGACCCTCCATAGACAACAACACAACTAAAATGTTCCTAGATTCAGCAACATTGGTAGTAAAAATACTCTTTAAAAAGACGTAAGTCACAGGAGAAGAATAGTAGAGTAAATTATGTTATTTTGTTTTCTTTGCGCATGAAAAGTATTCTCCTAACGTTGAAGAACTGAAGTTGATCCACTGATGTCCCATGGACTGTTTTTACTTCGTTTCTGGTTCTGAGATCATTTCAGTTGTGTTGCTGTCTATGGAGGGTCAGATCGCTCTCTGATATCATCAAAAATATCTTAATTTGTGTTCCGAAGATGAACGAACGTCTTACGGGTTGGAAACAACATGAGGGTGACATTTTTGGGTGAATTAACCCTTTAAAAACATAGGGAACACATTTTATCTACTTATCTTGCAATTCTGAATTTGAATGTGGTAATTCAGATGTAACCAAAACCAACCGAGGACAGCTTGGCCAAAAAATCTGATCAAACACAAATACAGAGAGCTCAACCACACAGCGGTTATAGTGAACAATACATAACAGCATAGCAAACCCAAGGAATTGGTTTGAGATGACACTTGAAATAAAGAACATGATCTCATCAAGGGAGTATGGAAGGTAGACGGGGCCAAAATGGAAACTCAAATGTGTCAACACTCACTGTTTATTTACGTTACCACTGCAATTTGTATTGCTTGGATGTGTAGACACACATTCTGACCCTGACTCTTGTGTAAAGATGCACAGTTTTATCAGGATAAGATGATTTTTATTTATTTAGTTTTTGCCTTCATGATGATAGGATAGTTTGAAGTTAATAGGAATTGAAAGGAGATTTTACTTTTGTCCGCTTCCAAAAACAACTCTTTTATGTACTTCAAATGAATTATGAACTATACTCTCACTCCGCAGTAATAATCTGAGGACGCTGAAGTCATGGTGTAATATCACTGTGCCTGCTCCGGCCAGAATGAGAGTATGGTTCCTAGTTATATCAGCCTAGAAAATCGCAACTTAGTACACAATGTTACTACAGAAGAGTCCAGTTTTAAATAGGAAAAATATAGAAACCCCTTAGCCATGTTTGAGCTTGATGCTAATGGTCTAATCAGATCCAATTACCTAGGCTAAGCTACAGCTAAAAGGTGCTAAACTATACCCAGAGATGGACTGAATGGATTCAAAAACAAGCATTGAGCAAACTGATCAGTGAATAGGTACCTAGATGTCATACACTAATTGGTCTGGGTACAACCTAACACAAACACACCTACTTTTTTGGGGTGGGTTCTGTCGCAGATTGTGAATGTATCCCTATATGCCTTTACGGTTGGTATCTTTAGGTTAAAAATGTCAGTATGAACGCTAAGCAGGCTGGACCAAACAAACCAAGAGAACAGAACTACAAGTGTGAACCCTTTTACATAAAAAAATGCCATGACTAAGCAAGAAAAATGACTAAATTACAAAGTAAGAGAAATGACAACATGAATGTAAACCAAACTGAAACTGAAATCTGGATAACACTTTATTTTTAAGGTGTCCTTGGTTCACATTACATGTATATTAGCAATAAATTATGCAAAATTACATGAAAGTAACTGTAAACCAAACTCTAATCCTAACCAAATGCTCATTTAGTCAAAATAAAGGTGCTTCACAAGAACCTAGATGGTTCCGTTAAGAATCTTTAACATCAGTTTCACAAAAGTTACATTGTGGCAAAAAAAGATATTAAAAAGTTCTTTATAGAACCTTTATAGGCTGAATGGTTCTTTGTGGAACCAAAATTCTTTTAAGCACCTTTATTTTTAAGTGTACCCATATAGTAAGTACATGTAGTTTATTAATATTGCTCAATACTTAAATGTATAATTATTACACTGTAACAAGGGCGCCTTAAAATAAAGTGTGGCTTATTTTATTTATTTTTTCTTCCATAAAACTGCATCCAGATATCATTACTGGAAAATGCAAATCCCTTAGACTTGCATTCAGTATAATATTCAGTAAAATATCTATATCTAGACTTGGTTGGCTCTTTTGACTTTCAGTAAGTTAGCATTGTGCTACAGTAACTACTATGTTATGAGACTTAAATTCACTTCATAGGCATGTTTTAAATAAGATGATGAATCATGTGTTGTCACACACAGCAGCACCACCAGGTTTCACACTATTTTATTCCTTATCGCCGTCTCTCTTTTACTTGGTTTCTTTATCTCTCACACATATTTTTTATCTTTGAGGCTTTTGCTACCCTTTTTTTCTGTGTAAGAAAACACTGTGACGAGTACAAGCAGCTGTAGGTAGTTTAATACATGGAAAGAAGATAAGCACGATCACTATTTAGTAAGTAAATACTGTAGATGTCAGAGAGCAGGGCTGCCTTACAGACACACAATTCTTTTGTCTCGTGCATTATCTCTGTGTACTTTTCCACAGTTGTGCTGAGTTGGGGATGATAACGCTCAAAGAGGGCACAAAGAATCAGGACAGAGAGTGTGTGAATGTCACCACAGTGATGCCTTCCTTGCCCACTACCACAACTATCATTACTGTGTTGCTTGTCACTAATACTTCCACCCCCAAAACAGGTACTGATAAACACATGAAACTCTATTCACTGTTGGAATATATATATATATATATAAATATATATAAAAAGCAATGCAAGTGAGAAAAATAGCAGACTGATTTACCTCATGAAACCTGTAAAGAATATTCCACATATTACCAAGGGCTACTATAGTTAACTAAAATTGAAGCTAAAATTAAAACCACACACACACACATATATATATATATATGGTTTTAATTTTTGCTTCAATTTTATATATATATATAGATGTATACAAACAATGGATACAAAAAGTCAAACTTCTGTTAAAATGCCAGGTGACTGTGATATATATATATATAAACTGTGACCAAGATAAATAAATTCAGATTTTTTTTCCATATTTAATCTAAACTATAACCTGTGCAATTCCAAAAATAAAAACAAACTGAAATATTTTAGGTGGGGAGAGAAAACGAAAAAAATAAATAAATAATGTGGTTGCATAAGTGTGCACACCAGCACATCCTGATTTTGCTGAGTTCGACGTGTTCCTGGGTTAGCATAACATTATATTCCAAAATTTTAGTTTTGGACATATCTCTAGACCTAAACCTAACCCTACCCATGAGTAATGCCTAGAATCAGAAGAAATGATAGATGACCGACACTGATGTACAAGCACCAAACACTGATTGTAAGCCTAAACTTCTTCAAATCTGATTGGCTAATCACAATGTTGTTCCAGGGTCAACAAAGATGTTGACCCAGGGACACGCCGAACTCAGCAAAATCAGGTTCCTTTGAACTAATACTGTGTTGAAGCACCTTTTTGTTTTATTACAGCACTCAGTCTTTTTGGATATCAATCTATCAGCATTACACATCTTGAATTTTTGAATATTTGCAGACTTTTCTTTGCCAAAACGCTCAAAATTGATCAAATTGCGAGGGCATCTCCTGTGCGCAGCCTTCTTCAGATCACCCCACAGATTTACAATTGGATTCAGGACTAGGCTTTGCCTGGTAAAGCCATTCTTTTGTGGATTTGGATGAGGTTTGGTGCCAGTATTGGCCTCCACCTTGACAAGGCCACAGTTCCCGCTGAAGAAAAACAGTCCCAAAACACAATGCTGCCACCTCCATGCTTCACTGTTGGTGACGTGCACTGTTGATTTTGCAGCAAACATCCCGTTTGGATTTATGACCAAAAAGTTCAACCTTGTTGTTATTAGACCATAACAAACATTCCCACAGGCTTTTAGAAGACTTCAATTGTGTTTTTGCTCAATTTAGCTGCGCTTAGATGTTTTTCTTGTCACCCTATACCATAGCCCAGACATATGCGGAATATGGGAGATAATTATTGTTACATGTTCTACACAGTCAGTACTTTCCTGCAGCTCCTTTAATGTTGTTGTAGGCCTCTTGGCAGCCTCCCTTACCAGTTTTTTCCCCCAACGTTTCATCAGTTTTGGAGGGACAACCAGTGTACGATAATATGACTGTTGCACAATATTTCCTCCACTCTTTCCTCCTGACTGATACCTTCTAACAATGAGATCCGTCTGATGCTTTGAACTCTCTCTGTTGACCATTGCTGTTGCTGTAAGATGTGATTAAGGAACTGTCAGGGAAAGCCAACTAGAACAGCTAAACTTTATATGGGTTCTTTAAATGATAGTAGTTGTACACTGACTCCTATTTAACATGAGTTAGAATGAGATTGCTTAATTCTGAACACAGACATATCTCCAGTAATAAGAGGGTGTGCACACTTATGTGACCACTTTTTTTCAGTTTCTTATTTTTACTCCACCTTTGCCTAAGATTTCAGTTTTACATGAAAGGAAAAACATGTTCTGAAATGATTTATCTTGGTGTAATGTTTTTTAACATCTCAGAAACCTGCCTTTTTACACTCACTATACACCCAAATATAAATTATTAATACAAACTACAATAATACTGATAAAGGACACTTTGCATAAATAAAATTAATAAATGTATGTCACGTTAAAATATTTCTCTAATTTGGCAGTGTTTTTTTAAAGTACTGAGTAATTGTTTGCAGCCCCAACAAAAGGTTAAATAATGTCTAAATCTAACAGAAAATACATTTGAAATTGAATTACATTCTGTTGCAATAACTGTAACATAAAAATGACATTTTCTTTTTGTGATCACCAGGGGTCACTGCACCACTCAAAGTCTCATCGGACCAAATCCAGTCCCACTGGCTGCTGCTATTGATCTTAATGTTGATAATCTTGTCCATGGCTGTATTCTGTATGCTGATGAAAAACGGGGGGATAAAAACCTTTTTAAAGAGGCTTGGTATGCTATAAACGCTAAAATGCAATGCATTTGTTGTTTTGAATGCTTCAGCACACAATAAGCTATAAATGAACACATTGACACTGTTTGTCAGCAGTAACTGTCTAATACCAGGAAACTCCTTTCAAACCACAGTATAGTGTTGTCATGTCTAAAGTGCAGTGTAGCGGCGATAAGTTGCCTGGAATCCACCCAGATAGCTTCTTACAGTAAAGTGTATTGCAATGTCTCGCACGTGTTTTAATTCCCATAAGATCACACTCAACATAAACATTCACAGTGTTTCAGAATGACACGCATTTAACACATCCATAACATGTTAAACCACAAAACGCCTAGGCCAGCAACATACAGTTCCCACAGTCACTGTTGCAACTAACTGAGCTGCTTGACACATGCACCTTTCTGACTTATTTCTTGTTTTCATTGCAGGTTTAATGCAAGGACGTGTAAGTACTTTTCTTGATTGCATGTCACAATGAACTCAATTCTCTTGATTTAGATGATGTATCTCAAGCCTTTAAGCCGTTGTTCACCTAAAATTGAAAATTGGCTCAACATGTACTCTCCCTCAGGACATTCAAGAGGTAGATACGTTTGTTTCTTGATCGCAACAGGTTTGGAGAAATGTAGCATTAAATCACTTGCTCACTAATGGATCCTCTAAAGTGAGTGGGTGCTGTCAGAACTTCAGATGTTTGTGTTTGTAATAATTTATTAATCAGTGTCAATTCTGGCCAAAATATAATTTAATAAATGATAATATTTAGTCTTCATTCTTTACTTTCCTCTCACACTGAAATCTGTTGACATGTTTGTTTAGAGATTTTTTTTATTTATTTGTAAACGGTGCGTGATCTCTGCATATTTCTCACCTGATTCAGATTTTTTTTTTTTTACTGTAGAAAGCAATATTATAGATAGTTTAAGTTTAAAGGAGTTTTAATTATTCAATTGTGTCTTACAAACATGCAGCATTTCGCTTCACAAGACATTTTATTACTTATTGTGTTGTTTTTAATTCTGATGTAATGCTCTTTTTTTTACCCCCTCCAAATCTGATCCCACGAAGAAACTAATTTATCTACATCTTGAATGGCCTAAAGGAGAGCACACACATTTCAAGTTTTTGGGTGAACGATTCTTTTTAAATGAAGTCCCCTTTAATGTTGTTTCATGGTTTCTGTAGAGAATTCCTCAAAGTCAAACTGAAGGTGACCATCAGTATTCGTCCGATTCTAAATACCACACTTTGGAGGCCGAGATACCCCTCGGCAGAGAGGTCAAAGGTCAAGGCCAATCTGGGACTGTGCAGCAGGTCACAATGGAGCACAATGGGAGCGGTGAAAACGTCAGCAATAATGTTGGTGAGTCCTGCAAACATCCTTATGTTGTGTTGCATTTGAATTTGAGCTTACTGTACTTGATCTTTGTCAACGAACAAAAAAGATGTCAAGACAGCATCACAATACTGGTCCTGTTCGACTTTTGTACTGTATATCAAGTGTTCCTGAACCATAAAATAGCTTCTACTTCCCTGTTACTACAGCTCGTGAGTTAAACCTTAGTTTCTCACTTAGATCTGTTATATGACGTCTGGACTGTAGTTTATAAATCATATTGTCACTGCAGAAAGTGCTACTTTTTTGACCTCAGTATTTTGACTTCTTTTCCAGCACAGCACATTTACTACAAAGGGGAAAATGTGTACATGTATTAAGAAAAAAAAGTTTATTATTATTATTATTACACAAAACACAACTAAAATAGGAGTGGTGGGAAATAGAGGGAAGGATACCCGACCCGAGCCCGACAGGCCTGGCCGGGTTCGGACAGATATTTAGAAAGGATGCTCGGGTTCGGGACGGGCTCGGTCACATCGGCGCGAATGTGCGCCTGTGTTATAACGGCGCTTTTTGCCCCGCCTGCGCTGACGATCTCATCTGTTGACATTTCCGAACTCCTTCCTACAGTTGTTTAATAAAAGCGGGCTTTCCACACAAAAAAGTGCATGTGTCATTAGTATGAGAAAAAATTTGATCGGACTGGGATCGGGCTCGGACATAAATATCTTAATGCCTGTCGGCTTTCGGAGAGAAAAATGCGGCCCGATCCGCTCTCTAGTGGGAAATAATGAAATACATTTACTCTGTATACTGACGAAATCTTTAGATAAATGTAAGAGTATATTTACAGGTGGGTACTTTTACTTTAATTCCAGTACATTTCTAACAATAATACTTTTACGTTACACTAGGAGACGTTCTTCTCTGTACTTTATTATTACACAAGCCATGTTAATTATGGTACAATGTTACATAATACGATGCCCCATACACGGGAATGAATCACAAGTTGGCCTATTGGTCTGAATTAGTTTGCAAATCAGTCAGAAAATGATTTGTTTAGCTTCCCGCACAGACTGAATCACCTAAAGAGGTTTCTCATTCCGGGGGTTGAATAAAGTCCTCCTGTAGTGGATCCATGCGTTTTTGTATGATAAATATCCATATTTCAAACTTAATAAGCATTTTTGCAAACCGGAAGCAGTTCCGGGAGATAAAAGAAGACACACTGTGTCACGTGATTAGTGATGAGCACCGAGAAAGAACAAAACAAAATGCCAGTCATGAATGAGAAGCACAAACCTAGGACTTGTAAAGAAAAACATAGGGGGATTTCGATATATACTACATTTCCCAGAGGCGCACACGCAATGCCTCTGGGAAATGTAGTCTCAACGTTTGCTTACTTTAGCAAAGGAAAACCAGTCTCCTCTTGGCTTATATCGAAATCCTCCTACATTTACTTTAGATTGCAAATTGCCCAAACTTGAATTTCATTCACGTACCTTGGTTTTATAGTTTTGAGAGGTGATGTAAATATTTGCAATCAAAAATGTACACGCTTGTGTCTCTCAAGCCATTTTAGGTGTATTAGTTCTGAGCTCTATCATTGGAGTATGCCTGTGTTTCTCTTTTAACAGTCCAAAACAAGTTAAATAAGGTGCACACAATTGTGATCAAACATACCTCACTTAGCTCCAGGGCTGAAGAAAGCGTCCTGTAGTGAATCCATGTGGTTTTGTAAGATCAATATCATATTTCAAATGTAATACACACTTTTCTATCACTTCCGCTGTTTGTCATAAGCGGAAGCAGAGACTGCGGGTTACGTAAGAAGTCGTGCTGCGTAATTAGAGACGAGTGAGATGAGGAGAGAGAACAAAACAAAAAGCCAGTCATGAAATAGAAGCACAAAACATAGTTTTGTAAAGAAAATAGTTGGAGCTATGCGATATAAGCCAAGAGGAGTCTGTAGTTTTATTAAGTTTGAGACATTTTATTAAGTTTGCGCACATTATTTAACGTGTTTTGGACTGATGAAGGGAAACACCCGCCAACTGCAATGATAGCTTAGAAGTGCCAGGACGCCTGAAAGAAGAAAGTCATATACCTATGATGGCTTGAGGGTAAGTGAAACACATGCTAATGATCATTTCTGGGTGAACTAACCCTTTAAATCGAAACACGATATGGACTAGTGTCTGTAAATATTAAGGCGCAAAATGCTATTCAAATATGAATCCTGCATGTTCTGCACGTCTGTGTGAATGAATGATGCAGACGCGCAATTTCGTTTTACTACACACATACTGAAGCGCAATATATGCCTCTAGAACTGCTCTGAGATTCACTTCATGAACATAAGTAAATCTTAAGGACACCTTAAAGGGGTCATACGGTGATACTTGCACTTTTTTAAGCTGTTTGGACTGAAATGTGTGTTGGGAGTGTGTGTGCCCAACCACCCTACAATGATAAAGATCCACAAGTATTTTTATTAAATTAAAAGAAGAATAAGTTGCCCCTTCTGAAATCAAGCCATTCTCAAATGCATGTCGGTGTGGCGTCAGTGTTGCCAGATTGGATTGATGATTTCCAGCCCAAAAGCTCACAAATACCCGCCCAAAAACCGCCCAAATTTTATCAATATAATGTAATTGAATGCAAATCAAGGTTCATAAAAGGCATTTTTAACACTATAAAACAAAATTATGACGACAAAACAATATGAGCGTAATGCTAGATACATCAGAGAAAATATATTAAAGAGAATTAGCCTACCAAATATGAAAAATATGCAAGCAGCAGACACTGTAAAAAAGGCAATAAAAAAACAAAAAACGGTCCCCTCGAAAAACTGCATCATTTTCAATGTCAACAGTCAGAATTTTACTGCAAAAAAGATCCAATATAGTGATCGTGCACACACCATGACAGTCAAAACTATAATGCATTGATGCATACTGCATGATAATCTGACAAAATAAATTAAAAATATAACAATTTATATGCGCTTACCTTTCACTCTGTAATTTCACACAGAACTAGTCTTTGAAGTTTATATTAAACATTATGTGACAGTTTTGAGAAAAACCGAGTTTCGGGAGAAGGGCTGGCCAAATTAATCGCAGCTGTCCCGCATCAACTAATTATCCTATTACCGTCACCAATCACTTCCTACCTCGCGCTATAAATAAACCAGCTTTTCTCCCATCTGCATCTCGCTTTTGTGCAAAGAACGCTGTTCTCAAAACCGAAGCTAAGATGTCTCATTCAGACTCGTCTGAGTACCTCCGCGAGGAGCCCGCTCCCCGCCCAACAACTTCTACCTCCCAGCCCAGCCAGCAAGCCGCCGCCCCACCTGCACCAGCACCAGAGGCCGCGGCGCTCGGCAGAGGCCGTAGGCCCACTAGGCCTACTAGCTCACCTCGCTCACCGCCTCCAACCAGACCCCCGCCTGCCTCTCCAGCCTCATCCTACGCCTCAGCCCGTTCTATGACCAGCAACTGGACCATCATGACGCTCCGCCAAACCCTCGCAGCAGCAAAAATAAACTTTTCACTCAAAGCAACCAAAACGGAACTCCTTCAACTCATAAACACTCACCTCCCGGACGCTACTCCACCAGCCACTCCTCCGCCCCGCAAGAGAACCCACAAGTCGGCTTCCATCTCCACTCCAGCTCCGCCATCCACTCTCCGCCGCTCCAGCCGTCCTCGATCTTCCGCCGCACACGATTCAGCTAACACCACAACGACGCCATCACCCGCTCCGCAGCAATCCTCCGAGCCCCAGCAATCAGCAATCCAACCTCCTCCTAACCAGCCCGGCCCTCAAAGCGGCATCACAGCAACCCAGCTCCACCAAGCTTTAGCGGATTATTTTTCAAACTGGCCAGCCGCTCCTCTTCCAGCTCATAACTCCGCAGCATCTCCAGCTAACATCACTAACTTTTCACTTTCTCTCCCCTCAGACTCGCTCCAGCCCGGGCCCCCCCGCACGGACCTTGTTTTTCCCTCCAC
>JAUMHG010000051.1:4795723-4806691 GCA_032359395.1 Enteromius anoplus
TCCGAATAAGGTTACAGTGTAATTCGGCTATACATCCGCACTAAAGGTGAAAGTCACCATAGCTTGTAGTATAGACTGCAACCCAACTTTGAGAAAAGATTAAGGCCGATATTTTTTTTATCGCTCGATAAGAGTCTCGCGTTAACGCCGATAACGGCCCACCAATGGTGAAAAATAATGGCCCTAATACTAAGCCTTGAGGTACTCTATATTGCACTTGTGATCGATAAACCGCCTCATTTACTGGTACAAATTGATGGTCGGTCAGATAAATATAATTTAAACTATGCTAAGGGACTTCCACTACTGCCAACAAAGTTTTTTAATCTATTCATTGACAATATTGAAAAGGTGCATGGTTACTGCGTTATACATTTCATTTTTATGTTACGTTACCCCATGGGTAAATCTTTTAAATGCACAGTTCACCCAGAAATGACAATTACCCTTTGATTTACTCACCCTCGAAGCATCCTAGGCGTATGTGACTTTCTTCTGTCAAATGAATACAAACTGAGTTATATTAAAAATGCCCTGGCCCTTCCAAGCTTTATAATGGCAGTGAATGGCTGTTGAAATACTTTATATCTAGTTGTATATGTATATACACAAATACATCTAGGGTGGCTTGAGGTTGAGTACAGTTCACTTTTGGGTCCTTTTAGGGGATCTGAAATCACTTTCAGATTTGGTTGGTTCACATATATGACCTGAACCGAACTAGGTTTGAAAACACCCTAAAAGAAAAAGCTCATCTACAATCCTTCTGGCCTTCCAAACTTCCAAACTGAATTTAGTTTAGTCACAACATCCTCACACAAACCTTCCATAAGTCTAAAGAGTAAACAATGACATAATTTAGATTTTTGGATGAACTTTACCTTTAAATAAAAGATAAAATACAAATTTATACGTTAAAAATATCATGCTGATTTCCACAACTTTCTTTATTTGAGGACTTACTGTTTACTGTATAGTTTTATATTGCTTATAAATTTACAGTAACACTTTACAAAAACATCCCATTAGCTAATGTTAGTTAATTCATGAATTATAAGCAGGAGTTTTTTAATATTGCATTATGTTCAAATTAATATGAACTTTCTTAAATATGGTTGTAGTCGACAAGACCCATACAATTTGCCGTAAGTGCTTTAAGAAGCTTTCCCAAGCGACTAGTGAGAGAGTGACGTTCGTGAACGAACCGATTCTTTTGAACGGCCCATAAACATGAACGATGGGAGCCGAGTCGCGTTCTTTTTTTCCTATGCGAGTTTCACACAGATGCACACAAATTAGCTCCTCCACGAGACAGAACAGTTATAGAGGGAATTCTTTTCAACGGCTCTTTGAAAGGAATGGATCGCCAAGATTCGGATCCCCTCAAAGAGCTTTAAATCCCATCACAACCAACATGCAGATGCATATCCTACGGCACCATCCAGAAATCAATTTAGCTGCAGCACAGAAAACAACCCAGCAGTTCTTTGGTGTTCAGTTTATAAAGATTTTTAAAATGTTATTTTTTATAAAAAAAATA
This sequence comes from Enteromius anoplus, assembly GCA_032359395.1. NCBI lineage: Eukaryota > Metazoa > Chordata > Actinopteri > Cypriniformes > Cyprinidae > Enteromius > Enteromius anoplus. The sequence continues at coordinate 4,797,264 of JAUMHG010000051.1, forward strand.
TTGTTTTAAAAATCTTTTTTTTTCTCCCATCCCCCCACGAAAAAAAAACGTGATACGAACCGAATCGTGGGTTTGGTGTATCGTTACAGCCCTAGGACCTTATAGTAAAATGTTAACAATTCTTTTTTATTTTATTATAATATTACATTTTTTTAACGGACTTGCTGTTCATTTCTTCTGGTTAGTGAAAGGACTCATTTATGCCAAAAAATGCTCTGCTGATACCCAAGCTGTTTGCGGATGCCGAGAACCTGGGATGTACTGTTCTCATTACAATATGAATCAAGAATGTCAAGAATGTCAAAAATATACATACTGCAAACCTGGTCAGTATGTCTTCAAAAACGGTAAGAGGCAAAATAATCTAGCTACTGTACACAGACACTTACTGTACATGTGTGTGGTCGGAGTTGTGCAGCCTTTAGCCTACGTTTGGTACAGTAGCTCAGTAGTTGACTGAATTCACTTTTTACACATTAACATCTAAAATATACAGTCTCTTCCTAAAAAATGACTGGACTTTTGTCCAATAAAATGCTTTTTCAAAGTTTTCAAATGCCCATCCCCTCGATATCTACATTCACTAAAACCACAAGTAGGAAATGATTTCATTTTCACTTTCATTGGGAAATAAGCAATTTATCCAGTTGAGTACATAAAGTCATTTCATCCATTATTTGCACATTTGTTTTAACAGACTAATGCTATGTGTTAACATCATTGTACTGTGTTTGTGAATGCAGGAACATTTAAATCTGATTTCAAGTGTACAACGTGTCCGCCTGGAAGCTTTTCAGACCGCAGTAATGCTGAGCAGTGTACACAACATACACAGTAAGATGCAAATGGAAAGAAAGACTCACTGCTTACAAATACACACACATGCATGTGGCTTATTGGTCTTTTTCTCTGTTAGATGTGAAGACAGGTCAGTTTTAAGACTTGGCAGCTCTACAACTGACACATTGTGTTGGAAGACACCATCACCAACACCACCATCAACAACACCACCATCAACAACAACAACAATAACAACAACAACAATAACAACAACAACACCCAAGCATGGCATCTCTCTGTCACATCCACCAAGTAATTTTTTGGGCACAGTGGAGAGCATGAACATGACCACCACCACATCTCTGCCTACGTCGAGCAGTGTGAAAGAAAGCATATCAACTGGCTCAAACCTGATCAACTGGATTGGTAAATATGAGGCCATGTCTCTACAATTTAGTTTACAACCCATATAAAATTACCACATTGTTATCATGCTATCAGAATAGCATTTACTATGGAGGAAAAGGTCACTTTGTACAAGGTCAGTTAAAGAGTTGCGAAAATTGAGCAAATATGATTGAATGCTATTAGAGCCCGACGATAAAGGAATGCCAATACCGATAATTTGTCGGTTTTAAAATCTGATATTCTGATATATCGGCCGATATTTATTTATTCATTAATACAAATTACATCAAAATATATTGAAGTTCTGATAAATAAAATGTATCAAAATACAAACTTAATATATAAAACGTAAAGTCCTTTGAACAAAAACAACAACAACCAAATCAAAGTTACCAGTTTTAAAAGACTCACGTTTATATTTGGTCCGCCAGGAAACAAAGCGCAGACGTGTGATTGCGGAAGAAAACACGAGTGACAATGATCATTTATCAAGATCAGCTAAACGTTGGATTCTCAAAAGTATGCGAGGTTCACGGCATAGAACAAGTTTTGTTTGAGGCACTTAGTGGAGACAAAAAGAGATATTTTAGGGGATTTGGGAAGAGTATTATTTTCCAAGCCTGGCCGACCTTTCGTCAGCATTTAGAAGGATTCCCAGCAGATCCAATTTTACTAGTTTTGTGTCCCGTCTTATCTATTATAGGAATATCAAGTGAAGTTACAGTACCTAACTGAGAAGGGGATATCAGCCGCGTTTGCTGGCAAACATGAAACAACAGACGCTGACATCGAAGCTGGCTGATTTAGTATTGTGTTCGGTTCTCTAGAATTGCTTGTGGGTGTTAAAAAGTGGAGAGATTTGCTTCAAACAGCTGTTTACTCCGAGCGTCTCATCTTATTTTTGAAATATTAATTTATCGCCATTATAAATGCCGATACCGATAGTTTGGAAAATGCCTAATATCGGCCTGCCGATAAATCTGTCGGGCTCTAAATGCTATGATCAGCCAATCAGAATCAGGTATTTCAAAGGACTTTTTTTTTTTTTAAGTCTTTTTTAAACTTTTTTCAGCAGTGAACCAATCCAACAAGCTATTAGGGGAATCACATTGCAATTTTTTTTTTTTTTTGCAAAATTTGAAAATTAAGCGAAAATACAAAAGCTATGTACTTAGGTTTTTATGAGGGTTACATTTTAAATACAGTCTTGTGAAGCACTGTAATTTCCATAATCTCTTTAAAATTGATGGATAAACATAAAACAGTTGATTGAAAGATGTATGTTGAAATAATGTGGTTTTTTGTTTGTTAGCCTAATATGCATAAGCAAAAATTTTAGTAGTTTGAACGTGTACAACAATTCTCTACTAGCCAGCAGAAGACATTCTCAGAGGATTCTGGAAGGTGTTCGATAATGTTTCATCTAGTAACATTAATAGAATGTTCGTTCAAAGTTGGACTAACGGTTTTTAGTTGTTTCAGAACGTTCAAAAGTAACATTTTGCAGTTCCCCAATTACTTGAAATTTCTCTGCATGATCATGGATAATTGTGATTTTCATCATTTTCATGAAATAACACAGGCTGATGGCTTCAACAACAGCATAACATCAGAGCTCCCAGCAGGTCTTTTATTGGGACTTTTAGTCCAGAACCAGATCACTGCACTCTATGAGTGATAGTATTTAAATAGAACATCATGGAGGTGCTTTAAAATATATAAAACATGGTACTTTTTGTAAGTGAACCATTAATAAGGGTTATGAGTTTGTTATTCATATATGCCAAAGAGTGACTTTTTGATGTTTTGGTTTTTCTTTGTTTGAATTATTTCACATTTCCTTCCTCTCTTGCTATCCCCGTTGACCTTACATTGTTCTTCAGCTGGGTTTTCTTCTCTGATTATGTTTTTTTTTCTCTGTGTTCTCCAGTCGTGATTGCTTGCGCGCTGGTTTTGCTGACATTGGCAGCGATGGTGGTTATTGCTCGCAAGTTACGAAAGCGGAAAGGTACCGTGTGCATTTTCATTTCAATTTCAACAGACAGATCAGAAAAATGATTTCGGTTGCTGAGTTAAATGTCATCTGCACTTTAGATTCAGATTAGCTTCTCTTGTAAGCAGCATCATCAATTATGCGAAATGATCAACTAAGGTGAATTTTTTTCACTTTGTTCTTCCAGGTTTAAAAAAGGTTCTGATCACAGATGTCAACAAGGTATGCTTTTTAAGTTTCGTATTGCATATTATGTACTGCATGCAATAAAAAATTGTATTTGTTATTCTAGTGCTACTTTACTATCAAACAAGTTGCATGAAAATAGCAAACCACTAGTAGAAAAGGTAAAATATTAGCACCTTTTATTTTAAATTTATATCAGTGTAGCATACTGCACTTACTGTACAATGTCTCCCATATGAAGAGTAGCAAGAGTACTCAATCTCAATTTCTTTCATTTATAGAAATACCATAAAATATTTAAAATGACATCATTTATAAGTGATATAATGTGAACATCTTAAATTTAGGTGTGCATAGTAAGCATGTCTTCAAAAAAACAGATACGCACTGGAAAATCACAAATGATTAAATGCCCATCAGAAGGAGGAAACACTATAGAAACTGCACTTTATTTTAAGGTTAAATTCTCACTTTTTACATAAATTAATACATATGCCTCAATAAACTCTTTGCTAATTAATAGCAAGGTAGTTGTCGTATTAGGGATGTAGAATATGATCATGCAGAATATGTGCTTTATAAGCACTAATAAACAGCCAGTATGTTAATAATAAGCATGCTAAGCAATTAGTTAATTGTAAGAATTGAAATCGTTACTGAAACTGCTGTTTAAGGTGACACTTTTGGACAAGAAATTGCTTGTTGCAAGATCACAGAAATATATTAACTAAAGAAGAATCCTTTAGCCTTTAGTTTTCCTGTACTGCGAGTGACCTGGAGTTAGCTGAAGTGTCTTAAAGTACACGAAGACTGTTTTTTTAAGGAAGAGAGTGACTTCTCAGGTAACAGCATCGGTTCAGAGGTGATGCCAACAGAGTCGTGGTGAGATCTGCTGCTAACAGCGAGCATGATCAGGGTAGAGGATGGACTTTAAATGAACTCCTAAAACTTACTGAAAGAGACTCTGGAAGAGAAATGTCTGTTATAGACTGTGATACCAGAGGAAGTGGCGCTGGTCCCTCTTCATGTACTTCTCAGCACTTCATCTTGTGATTCTATATAAAGTGGGGCTCATGTTTCGGGATTTCTTTAGCAAAGCCTTTCAGCACCTGACACATTGTACTTATAGAGACTCCTTAATGTAGTGAGTGCAGTTCTGGTGGCACTGGCGCTCAAAACAGTTCCTGATGTTTAATCTTTCTCTGTTTTAATACATAATTCTTATCTTAATGAAAGTTGGTATCGATGTGAGAGTGTTAAAGGGTTACTCCCCCCCCCCAAAAATGAACATTTTGTCATGAATCACTTACCAACATAACAGCTTTGTTCATCTTCAGAACACAATATAAGGTATTTTAGAAGAAAACATAGCAACAAACGATGCTATTCTGAACCAGAGGAGATCAATTTTTAAACAAATTTGCTATTTTGTTTTGTTTTTTGGCATAAAAAGTATTGTCTTTGCTTCTTAACATTACGGTGGTTCCTCTGATGGCAGATGAAGCATTCAGACGATGTCTTTCATACTTTATTGGGCCAAAAAAAGTGGTAATTGTTTGGCAGTTTGACAGTCTCAAGCCTCCTTGTTTTCATCCAAAATATCTTAAATTGTGTTGTGTTGAACGACATGGGGGTAAGTGATTAACGGGGTGGAGTAACCCTTTAACTCAAAAGTGACATGCATTTATCATCTAATAACAAATTATGGTTGTTTTGCATTTTTGAATGAATCCAATGTAGAATAATGTAGAAAAAGATTAAAACATATGCATTTTGGTTAAGTTGACTCATTTCATCACTTTCCCATCTCTTGTTCTCTTTAGCAGGATCCGAATGCCTCAGAGAAAGGTACACCTAGTATTTATCATCGCCTGTTACCCGGCGACAGGTGCCCGAAGGAGCCGTCCATGACTTCTTCGGACAGCCAGAGTCAGCCAGACTCGAGTCACAGCAGCGCCGACTGGCTGGAGCGCACCAGTCAGGAGGAGTCCATACCGGAGCAGCCGTCCGTCTCCAGCCCCTTGGTCAATGTCAGCATCACGGCCACCTTCAACTGCCAGCTGAACCCCACGGCAGCGACCTGCTCCATCCCTCTCAACACATCCGCTCTGACACCCCACGTTGAAGCTCCGGTGCCGCTTTCTCAAGAAGAGGTCTGTATATCCTGTCAGCAAGAGGACGGCAAAGAAGCTCTGCAGTCAGTGCAGGAGAGCGGCCACGTATGAAAGCAGGTTTAGAGAAATGCACTTGTGAGTTCCTTAATGCAATGTAATGCTAAACAGAGAAAAAAGACAAATATTGCATTATCTCAGAAAGAATTGAATGACCTTAAAAGGGGCATGGAGTGAATGAGTGCCGTCAGAATGAGATTATTAAAACATCACTATAACCCATAATAATCCATTGCACTCAAGTCCATCGATCTTTCTAAAAAAAGCTGTCAAACAAACTCATCATCGTTAAGACATTTTTAACTTCAAACTCTTCCGGCTAAAATATGGGTCATCGTCACAATACCGATTTTTCCTGTGAAGAAGTCTCGTCTGAATCAGGAGAGAAATATGCACTGTTCTCAAGCAGTTCTGAACAGATATGTTAGTGGATTTTAATGTGAGAGGACAACAGGGGATGGACTTTTTCACTGGAGGAGGTGTTATTAGGAATTATGGACTAATATTTCGGCTAGATCGGATCCATTGGTGTGCAAGTAATGATAATGTTTTCCAAATATGGCCAAAACAAGCTCATATATATCTTTAATGACCTGAGGATGAATTCATTTTCAGAAAATGGTCACTTTTGGGTCAACTCTTCCTTTGATACAGGGGTGGGGAACCCTGGTCCTCGAGGTTTTTCATACAACCCTGCTTCACAACACCTGACTCAATCAAATGGATCCAACAGCCAATGAAGTTCTGCGCAGTCACTGGTTAATTTGAATCTGGGAGACATGGAAACCTTGCAGGATGAGGGCCAAGGTTCCCCACTCCTGCTTTAATATGTAAGTCTGACATGTAAAATGGTAAATTGTGCTATTTGGTGTTCTTCTCCTTCCGATGCTTGTAAAGTCCAGAGGGGTTGAAAGCAGATTTAGTTTTGTTTGGAGTAAATTGCACTTGAACATAATTGCTGGCTTTATGACAAAAGTCTTTTGCACAAAACTCACCAAAGAGGTTAAGTTGACAATACTCATCATTTACGATACAAATACTGTCCCTATTGACATATTGGTCGACGACTAGTGCAAATTCTTTTATCAATGAAGTTTCATTGTAAAGTTGTATTTCTTTTCAGTAATTGGGACTGACATTTGATAAAGAAATGTTTTACACATCCCTGGTGTTATTGAATGAGTGATATTTTTATGTAGATATATGAAGCTAGCGCCTCCCAGTGGGTTTTACTGTCATGTTTTATATTTTGTCATATCCTTTATAAACTCTGTACAGTATATGTGTTTTATGGGATTACATGAGATGAACAACATGCTATTGCAACTGTCCAATACTTTTATTTTTGACATATATAAAAAATATGATTTTCTTTGATATTTTATATGAATATATGGAGTATGATCCTTTTGTATATTTCATTGCCAAGTATTTTGTCACATGTATATATACTTATTTTGGTAATGTTTTTTAGAAAACAAAGTTTTTCAACTTGTAAAGAAATGTTTTTTGTAAAATTTTTGTATATGCACTTTATAAAGCACAGTTCTATTCAAAATTGTCTGTATTATTTTTCTTTTTTTATTATTATGCAATCTTTTATTTTAGCATCCCATCACTTGCTCAGCAATGGACCCTTTGCAGTGAATGGGTGCTGTCAGAATGATATATATATATATATTTCGTGCTTTGATTTATGTATTTGCCTTTTACAGAAATCTCATACGCTGGCAACTGTGCAAACTATAGTGTAGTCAAGACCGAGCTGCTCGCCAGAACATCCATTACATAGTCGCTTTTGGTAGACCACCAGCATAAAAAGCAGTTTAAGATTAAAGCATCTTTAATATGAGGCCGGAGAAAATCCTCCAGCGGTGGATCAATACATGTGTTAACTGACTTAAGGAATCACAGAGAAGTGTCTCTTTAGGAGCTGATTAAATATTGATCATGCCCTCTACGGCTGTTGTGAAGGTTCCTGTACTCCCACGTCGATATTGCACTGCTCGCTTGAGCTGTGGAGTGTGCTGCTTTCTTTTTCTGAGCGTGGAACAAAGTCTTCTGTAAGCCACAGTCTGTTTGTTGTGGGATTGGTTCAGGAAGCCTGGTTTTCATTTGTAGCTTATTGAGTAATAGCTGGATATATTCAGATTTAGAGCAGAAGTACGCAAGTATGGGAGAAGCACTTTTTGGATATCTAGAAGCACTTTTTTGGACACTAAAATAATTTTATGATGTCCACCATAGGGAGATAAGATCTGTTTTTATGTTTTAGTTTTATATAAAAAAAATTATCCATTTATTCTTGTCTTTTTTATGTAAACATTTTATTGTTTTGCCATTTTCTCAGACCCAGACTTTAAATATTAAAAAATAAATATTTGCAATAAATTAAACGATTTAAATCTACATGTCTTAGATATTTGTGTAAATAATAATTTATACATATACTAATATATCTACTAATATAAATAAATAATGTTTGTGTGTATGTGTGTTACATATATATATATATATATATATATATATATAAATTAGAATAGAATATAAAAATACATAAATGCAAAAAAAATCCAATTACAGTTTAAGATATATATATATAGAGAGAGAGAGAGAGAGAGAGAGAAACTATTTAATAAAATTTTATTTTATTTTGTCCAAATCCATTTTTACACAGTTTTCCTCAGTTTATTGTGTATTTCCATCACAGAATAATGATGAATTGTGATGATGCCATTAAAAAATATGATAAATATGATAAATTATAATTTATGCATATACTAATTATACATATATATTGAAATAGAATTTAAAACTAAAACAAAAAAATAAGTAATAATAATAATTTAAAATAAATTATATATTTCATGCAAATCTATTTATACAGTTTCACACAGTTAAATGTGTCATTTCCATCATAGAATAAATGATTAATTGTGACATTCAAAATGACTTTGAAAAAAATCCCACTGTTGGACATGAGTGGACCGCCTAAATAAACTAGTGCTCATGTGAAACTTCATTTCTAACAGAGCCTCCAATGCATACTGAAACCCTATAGGTGCTTGGCAGCCTGCAGTGAGTCATTTAAGTAAGTTGCGTTCTCCATTCTAATTCATCCCTGTTGAGAAAGCACAGCAATGTGTTAAAAGCACAAGTGTTATGATTATGAGTAAGCAAACAGCAGAGATAGCGTTCTATTTGTGGGAAATGGCTTGTTTGCGCTGCACGCTGTGACAGGAAATCCTGACATCAGGTTGAGGTAGGGAAGCAAACCAACAGCCTACCCATGAAAGCACATTGCTTCTCCAATGCAATGTATGTAAGCTATGAATGAATTCTGATAGTATCTTTGTTGCACGGTTTCATAATGAATGCATGGTGTGATGCACGTATTATTTGCTCTGCAACTGTGAGATGCAAACTATGAACGTGAGCCACAGAACACACTGAAACTACACAAAGAAATTTGGAACAGTGTTAATGAATGTGTCTGACAACTGCAGGAAATTTATGAATCAGCAGTTCTTTTTGTAAAGTGCATTTGGAGACATGTGTAGAGTTCTTATTTCTCTTTGCTTTGGTAAATGTGTGTTTGCACAAGTCAAACCACGAGCACCAGAATAACTCAGCAAAAGGTTTGGTGGTCAAAGGTCAGTTTCTACAGTGAAATGTGAGGCGGTGACAGGAAATTTGGGCACATGAGTAAAACAATGGATTTTTTTGAAAGCACTTTGACCATAATAAGGACAGTAAGTCATGCAGCTGACCAATGACGCTCCAACGGGCATTTATTATAGGACAGATAGAAAACATAGAAAACATAAACCAAAACATATTTTGTTAAAGCTATTTTCCATTTCTTTTCTCATTCAATTTAATGTAAAAAA
>JAUMHG010000051.1:4807020-4823273 GCA_032359395.1 Enteromius anoplus
TGTTTTGCTCTGCTCTGAAAACATAACTGACGGTGTGTTCATCAGTTTTGTATAAAAGCATTAGAAAATGAAAGTGCATTTATCTGCAGCCGCGATCAAACGCTTCAGGATGAACAAACACATCGCGCACGTGACGCACAAGTCTGTCAGCGCGCCGGTTCCGTGCAACTAATGCATTCCAAACCAATGAAGATCACGGACGACAGGAGATAAGGATCGAAGCTCACACATACAGTAGTTTAGAAAACTAGTCCCGTCCGAATAAGACTACAGTGTAATTCGGCTATACATTCATACTAAAGGTGAAAGTCACCATAGCTTGTAGTATAGACTGCAACCCAACTTTGTGAATAGATTAACGCCGATATTTTTTTATAGCGCGATAAAAGTCTGCGTTAACGCCGATAACGGCCCACCACTACTAAATACTAAATATTGATTGCTTAATTTGTTCATTCATTCATTCATTCATTGATGCATTTACATATTTCTTTATTTATATATTGAATATTATTATACATTTGACAACTTATTTATATATTTCAACATTTATTTAATAATTTAATTTAGACTAATTTACTCTACGTGTGTGTGCGTAAAACTCCATTTAAGTCTACACACCTGAACAACAGCTGCAATTTGCATTACACATTAAGGAAATCATTAACTAAATTAAAATATGCTATGATTCTTTCAGATCATTGTTTGTCTATAATCTATAATTATGATCAATTAAATACTTAAAATGTTATAATTCTTTTAAAATAATTTCTTTAATTTTCCAGTACAGATAACATGTTGTAAATGCATTTGCATTAATTGTCTTTTAATTTATTGTTTCTCTCCCTTGTGACATATATGTTTTTTTTTTTAGAATTTTGCTATTATGAGATATGGATTAGGCTATATGACATTATACATTTATCAAGTCAATCCATCCATCCATCTTCTTCCGCTTATCCGGGACCAGTTCGCGGGGGCAGCAGTCTAAGAAGAGATCCCAGACTTCCCTCTCCCCAGACACTTCCTCCAGCTCTTCCGGGGGAACACCGAGGCGTTCCCAGGCCAGCCAAGAGACACATTCCCTCCAGCGTGTCCTAGGTCGTCCGCAGGGCCTCCTCCCGGTGGGACATGCCCGGAACAACTTCCCAGGGAGGCGTCCAGGAGTCATCTGGAACAGATGCCCGAGCCACCTCAGCTGGCCTCTTTCAATGTGGAGGAGTAACGGATTTACTCTGAGCTCCTCCAGAGTGACCGAGCTCCTCACCCTTTCTTTTCTTGCGGAGGAAACTCATTTCTGCCGCCTGTTTCCAGGATCTCGTTCTTTCGGTCATAACCCAAAGCTCATGACCATAGGTGAGAGTAGGAACGTAGATCGACCGTTAAATCGAGAGCTTCACCTTGCGGTTCAGCTCCTTCTTCACCACGACAGACCGGTACATAGACCGCATTACTGCAGAAGCTGCACCGATCCGTCTGTCGATCTCCCGTTCCATCCTTCCCTCACTCGTGAACAAGACCCCAAGATACTTAAACCCCTCCACCTGGGGCAGGAACTCCCCACCAAGCTGAAAGGGACAGGCAACCCTTTTCCGGCTGAGAACCATGGCCTCAGATTTGGAGGTGCTGATTCTCATCCCAGCCGTTTCACACTCAACCCCTCCTTGGATCGCCACTTTACCGTGTTTACCGGGTTTGAGTGCCTGAACGATCCAAGAAGCTATGTTGTCGGGGGCTATATGCCCCTGGTAGAGTCTCCCAAGGTAAAAAGGTCCTAGGTGACAGGCCAGACAAAGAGCGCTCCAGAAACCCCATTTGGAGAGAAAAACATCTGTAAATGTGACGTCGCCCGGTACGGCGCAGCCGGGGCCCCACCCTGGAGCCAGGCCTGGGGTTGGGGCTCGTATGCAAGTGCCTGGTGGCCGGGTCTTACCTCACGGGGCCCGGCCGGGTCCAGCCCGAAGGAGCGACATGGGGCCGCCCTCCCGTTGGCCCACCACCTGCAGCTGCTTTGTGGGTTGGGCGGTGGTCGAAGGCAGGGACCTCGACGACCCAATCCTCGGACACAGATTATACATTTATTTAAGACTTAATTATTATTTTCTTTATTAATAATTCTTACATTAATTTTGAAATAAATAGTACCACTGTTTGACGAACAAATTAAAATAGGAAAAAACACATAAAAATACATTTAAAAAACTATTAAAATTTAGGGCTGTCAAACCATTAATCGAAATGAATCACATTAAAAAAGTTTTTTGTTTACATTATATGTGTATGTGTACTGTGTTTATTTATTATGAACAAATAACACACATACAGAAGGCCTTTATATTTCAGCAATATTTACACATTTTTATATTAATATTCTTAAAATTGATCTGCTATATAAATATATTTATCATATTATTTTCTTAAAAATATAAAAATGCATGTGTTTGTATTGACACGTACACAATAAAAATGCATATATAAATATTTGTAAACAAATTTTGATTAATGTTCGACAGCACTAATTTATAGTTATATAGTTAATTATATATATATATATATATATATACATATATAGTTAATTAATTATATAGTTAACAATTATTTTCCTTGTGTGTGTTATATAATTTATTATTATAATATTTATAATATAATTTCACTTAAGTGTATATGCCTGAACAAAAGCTGATTATCTGAATTGCAAATTCAAAAAAAAAAAAACATAAAACATCTATATTTTCTTTCTGATCATGGTTTGTCTTTCTCTTTAAATTATGTTAAATGAACTAGGCCTTCTTAAAATAACAATTTTAGAAGTTTTTGTTAATTAAAACAATTAACTAGTATGCTGAACTGTATAAAATTAAATATCACGTCGACCTACAAACACACGCCAGCAGAGTGCGAGCAATCACCGATATTATCATATGTTCATTTCTATCCATGTTGATGAAGCCAGGACTGTACCATCACAGCAGCGGGAGGGATTCACCTTAGGCGTGTATAAATGTCTTATATCCTACACGAATCCAGCTCAGATGACACATGCAAATTAAAAATGTTTACTTTACTTATTGTCCTTACAGCACAGAATCAAATTCCCTGGAGAACTGTCCTATCTTGCCATCTGTTTGTGTGTGTTTGTCTCCCGTAGAGTTGGTTCGCTCCGTTGCTGTGCGCCTCTGGATCGAGAGTAGAGCAGAGAGATTGAGACAAGCTGCGCGTGCGGTCGCTCTTCAGCTTTAAACGATCTGACCTGATGAAAATCTTTGACTAAAACCACGACCTGCTCTTTCAATTATGTGACAGTCGGCTGTTTCCACTGTACAACGAGTCTGGACCGGAAAGGGTAAGCGAAAGAAGTGAGAATGTCAGTTTGTGGAGAGGACCGAATAGATAGAAAATCTGTTTACGTTACACATCCTGCTAGCTGGCTAATTATTTAGCAGCCGGCTTGGATAAACGGTAAAAAGAAAACAACGGGAAACGGGGAGAAAAATGGTTTGAAAAGCTGTTTTTTAAAACAAAGCAGTGATGTTCATAACTTTTTTTGCAATTGGCATGGTGTACATGAGCTTTCTGATATGTTAACCGCTGATTTAAAAGGAGTTAACTCAAGTGGAAGTCTATGGTGATAGTATTTATAACCTAATTTAACAGTCAAACTGTTTCATTAGCAATACATTTTTTAGATTTGTTAAATTGAATTCAATTGAAGTCTGTTGTGACAGTTGTGAGTGGCAGCGTGTATAAATCGAACGATTTTTTTATATTTTTAATTAGTAAGTAGCAAGGGAATATAATATTGATTTATTTATCCATTTATTTTATTGTGTTTCAAATGTTGTGGCATGATTACGCGGCTCAAACCTAGAATAAAATAATAAAAAGTGCAACAAACAAATAATAACAATAATTGGAAAATATAAATATAAAATATGTATAAATTATTAAAGTCAAATAAATGCGGAAAATAGATGAATTAAAAATTATTTGCATAAAGACATTAATTTCTTCATTCATTCAAGCAAGGTTGGGTGTCCATAAAAGATTAATTAGATTCTTAGTTGTCGGTTGTGGCTGCTTGACATCTGTATAAAATTCTTATTTAGAAATGAATGTCTTTAATTAGCCAGGGAGTATCCTTTCACATTCTTAAATGAAAATCTAATTATTTTTTAATGGGCTCGATAAGGTACTTTTGAATCTTGCAGAATGAGTCCAGTAAAAAATTTGATTTCATTCGTTTCTTATTTTAATTAAGAAGTACCGACATTTTCTTGTCTACATTCAATCAGATTTATCTGCATTTGCTCATCAATTCATGATAATTTAGGACAAAGTCCATGTCTGAAGCCTTTATACCTGATCATCCGAGAGTCTAATATTAAACTTATCAAAGAATGCCTGTTGCCGAACCATCTTTACAGTGTCTTACTTACTTGCGCTCTTGCTTTTTTAGGAATCAGTTGAGGAACATTTCCAAACCTCAAAGAGCCCAGCTGATTCAGAGACTCAGGGTTGGTGCCTCCTGCTCCCTGCACAGTGCATGACCGACCCCTCCTTTGATTCAAATGGCTTGCTGTCTGAAGGACGAGCTCTTGTGTTCCATTTGTCTGAGCATTTATCAAGACCCTGTCAGTTTCGGCTGCGAGCACTACTTCTGCCGTAAGTGCATCACTGAGCACTGGAGCAGACAGGAGCATCACGGGACGCGAGACTGCCCCGAGTGCAGGAGGACCTTCACGGATCCCCTTCTGTCCCCCAGCCTGAAGCTCTCCAACATCGTGGAGAGGTATGCCGCTTTCCCTCTGGACGCCATCCTGAACGCCCAGAGGAACTCGTACCCATGCAAGGACCACGAAAAGGTCAAGCTCTTCTGCCTGAGTGACAAGAGCTTGGTGTGCTTCTTCTGCGATGAGCCTGCCTTACACGAACAGCACCAAGTCACCACCGTTGATGAGGCTTATGAGGAAATACAGGTCTGTTTGTTTTGGGCTACGAATGCCACAAACCTCTTACTGTTTCCACTGACACATTGTGTGATGATAATCTCACATGTGTTACAGTTCTTTTTTATGGGTTGCGTTCCAGGGCTCAGAGAAGGTCAGTTGTTAGCAGTCGTAACTTAATGGTGACATCATGTGATTTGTTTAGAATCTAAAAATTGTCATTGGGAACATTTCTGATTACCATAATCAAGTAGGAGGTGTGGATTTAGTGTCCTAACTCACATTGCGTCTCATTACCATTTTCATAAACCTCAGAATGCCAACGGTTAGCTTTTCTCTTCAGCCTATCTGTTGCAGCCTATCTCTATTGTTTCTCGTTTTTTTGGGAAATTAGTGCAGAAATATGCTTTCATGATTTCATTTTCTAGATCTGTTTAGGTTTACTCCTATCACTGGCAGAAGAGTGTAATATCTGCGCTTGTTTAAACCAAACAGCTGTTCTGGAGAGATATTAATGAAGCGCGTCCCAGTTATTTACCTTATGCGCTTGGAAATGGTGTTGAAAATGTAGTTAGGTTTTTCAAAAGCATTCAGGGCTTTGCCTCAAATGCTTTTCATGTAACTTATTTAGTCCACGCAGGCCCCTTTGTTAGGTTCTCTTTATTCACAGTACTTCCTGGTCTTTACAACCAGTCATCGCCGTGCTGTAAATACTGCTCTTCTGAAGTACCATGCCACTGGTTTTAGACTGAAAGAAAAGGTCTGAAACTTTTTTTGCGATTTCCTATATTTTTATCTGGTGTGCGCAACTGCAAGCTCACTCTTTGAAGCTTAATGAATCATACTTGTTTGATTATGTCCATTTTTGTTTATTTATGCTTTTTTAATTCTAGTGTTTTGATTAAAGTATACAATCAGTGGACAAGGCATGTATAAATATTAGAAATATAAATTATCACAAGCTTTCCCCCCTTTCCCCCTTCAACTTGAGAATAAATATATGTGTAATTTGATAATTTAATATTATTTAACCTAGCAAATTGTACAACTAGAGCTTTAATTTGATTTTTACATTTATCTACATTTACATTTATAAATGTACTTTTCTTTGTTAATACATGAAATAATGGATGCAAGCAATGGAATAGATGGAATCAGTACTGAGTTAATTTTGTGGCTGTTGCCGTAAATAGACCCGACTTTTATCTTAATGGACTCTATAGTTTGGCCTATTGGCTATTCAGCACGTGCGCCTGAGGTCTGATAACACATCAGAGGTGGCTTAAAAGGGACACTTGCATTTAGTGTGGCTTGGCCTTATCTGTAGGACTTTTTTATTGTCTGGAAGTGAGGAAGTGCTTGAGAAGCAGAAAGGAAACAGATAGTGACACAGATGCAATTAAGACCGTCGAGCCAAAGTGACCTGACTTTAACTTTTGAACATGCGCATGAGATGACATCTTGATGTTGCTTGTTTGTAATAACTGTGAACCATGCTAAAGTATCTGTAAAGTTGCTTTCTCAAGAGAAAAATGTATTTAAAAACGTCTTACAAATTTGCAGCTTTCGCTTAAGACTCCATCAAATGGCTTGATTGGTGTGGATTATTTATAAATGATTTTAATGTTACAAACCTGTATTCTGGTTGGCTGGGGGGTGATTACGTTTTCATTTTTTGGACAAACGGATCATGCTTTTTTTTGTATTATTAAACCTTTTTGTAGTCAGCGCAGCAGAAGGGTTAAACACTCCTAAACTCTTGTTGGGGAATTAATAGGAGCAACATGCTGCAGTTGTCAGACAATTAGCAACGGCCTCCTTAGGGACACTCTCCAGGGACAGACTTTATTCCATTCCGCGTCTTTTGAGATGCGCACATCGAGGGACGCGTCTTTAAATGGCTCAGAGATACACACTGAAAGCCTGCGTCAAGAACAAATACACCCCATGAGAAGTGCATACTCGCTAATGCCAAGTGTGTGCTTTATACACACGTTTTTCTGCAATTTACTCCAACACCACAAAGAGCAAATTGCTAGGGAATTCCTGGGCAGCTCTTGGGTGCAAATGAAACTGTTTATCCTCAACAAAGCCCTTTGGCGAAGTGAGGTAATGTGTTGGATGGGTTTCATAAGATGTGGCATTACATGGGAATCAATAAAGCACTGTTAGCTCTAGCATGAGAAAAATGTAGCTGGGGAGCTTATTTCTTTTGCAGTTACACAAACGTTTATTTTGTGATAAATTATGCAAAATTATGCATTTTGAATTAATGTATTCATCATAAACAGTGGTCAATTAATGTAAGAATCCACAAAATAATAATTTTTTGTATTTTTTTTATATTTTGTCAGTTAAGAGCTTATTGGTATGAGCTTTTTCCTTTTTACTCTTATGAGCTTCTCTAAAATGTGTTATGGTTTAAGCTCATATAGCTGCGGCTGCTGTTCTTGTTTGTAGTCTGATGTTTCTGGCTTCCGGATGTCTCTGGTTTTATATGACACTAATTTGAGTGAACCAGTGTATTAGGTTAATTTTTTAAAGACGGTCATTCACAGACGGCACAGATCTGAACCTCCATCAACAAATGAGTTGCCAAGCCGACAACAGATCACTCTGCTCAGACCGAGTCTGTGTTCCAGTAAGAATAGAAGGCTCATTGTTTGTACTGAGACAGACTTAAGAAGTCTTTTTTTTTTTTTTTTGAAGTGCCACTGTTCAGTGCTTTTATTAGATTTAATAGATGGTCAGCTGTCTGCAGATGTCCACACTTCTAGGACAGAAATGATATTTAATGATATTCTAAAGTCTCTTTTAGATTGAAATATCACCATTGGCCGACCACTTTAGCAGATTACAATATTGTATGATGAAATGTGTATATTAGCATCATATTAGCCATCGACCAACATGCTCTTCTTCAATATTCTGGCTCTCATCCACTTGTTTCTTCAATTGTGTCTGCAGTTTTTTAACCAGTCTCTTTTCTCGCACTTCATCAGTCTCCCTCTCTCGTAGTCTCTGTCTATCTTTCTAACCATTTTTCCCTCCGCTTTTCTTATTCATGCCCCATCTCTCGTGTTGTAATGACACCTTCAGAGTTCAGACACCTCTGTTTCAGCCAGTGATTGAGTAGAGGCTGAAGGAAATAGGCTGCTGGGAAGGGAAATAAAGATTCTGTGTGGGTGTTCCATCAGCGCTGCAGACCCGTGCCAGATATAGAGCGTTATTTAGCCGTAAAGACCACGTATGTTTACCGTTTCTTTTTGCATCGATGCAGAAAACTGCTTCTTGTTGCAAGTAAATAAAAAATAAACTCTGCTTTATCAAAGGAATAATCATAGAACTTTACAATAAGTTCTGTTTTGTTAATAATTAAAGGTCATATGATGCTATTTTAAAGATCATTATTTTGTGTATTTATTGTATCTGAATATGATGAAATGCTTTAATGGTCAACGCTGTACATTATTGTAGCTCCTCTGTGCCACTGCCTCTCTCAAACGTGTCATTTTCTACAAAGATCTGCCTTCTGACAAGCAAAGTCTGCTCTGATTGGTCACCTCACAAAGTGGATTGCGAATGGCCGCACCAGAAGCACGCTTCGGACGTGTAATGCTCCTTACCATAATTGTGAGTGCAGCTTTCAAAATAAATGTAAAGACATTTGTGAATGTCCTTAGTTTAATCATCATTTCAAGCCTGGAAGAGGAACGGAGTCGTGTGACAGACACAGGGCTCGTATGTATTTGAAGAACACAAGCCGCGATTGACTCCACCGTGATATCACTCTGTCTCTCTCCTTCTCTCTCTCTCACACACACACACACAGACACACACACATAGAAGATGCTCTGTCCTATGAAACCATTCATTTCAGTGGTTTGTGCCGCATGAGTGCAAAACCTTCACGATAATGGACATGGAATGCCGACATATACCTCAAGCGATTGAAAGAATGGAAAGTCAACTGGCAGTGCTACATGTCATTAACGATGATAGAAGCAGAAAGCGCTGTAGATGAAGCCTTCAGGTAAATCCAGTTAAGCTAACACAAGGTTTACACAGTATGTTTACACAGCATTTCAAACAATGGCAGGTGAAGGTGTTTTCTTACATGTTTAGCCAATCAGCTTATCTGATAGTTCCTGGATCGATTTTAGACCATACTCTGAAGTAGGAGCTAATTTAGTACCTTTAAACGGAGTACCTGGAACTAAAATCGTTCCTAGTTCCCCACACGGGTACTAAAAAATTGTTCCTGTGGTGCAAAAGGCCCTATAGCCGTTGCAAATTGCTTTGTATTCTCCTGTGTTCACAGAACTGACGTCCATAAAATGCGTTGCACAAATGATCTTTTAGATAGTAGAAATCCTTTTATGGGAGAATTTGAGGTTTGTAACCTGCACAAATAGCTACACACCACAAGTTGAAGGAAAAATAGAAATCACTTCATACGACCCCTTTAGACATAAAAATTGGCTCATAATTTACTCACTCTCATGCCATACAAGATGTATCTGTGTTTGTTGTAGCCAATGGGTGCTGTCAGAATGAGAATCTAAACAGCTGATGAAAACATCACAATATTACACATCTTGCCAAAAATATGAGACCATAATCCATAATAATTCCTGCAGTGAAAAGGTCCATTCTCTGTTGTCCTCGCACATCAAAATGTGCCCACATATTTGTATGGACCTACTGTGGACCGTTTTTGCTTGTAAAAGACGCTTGATCTCTGCATTATTTCTCTGCTGATTCAGATAAGTTGACTTATTCACTTGAGAAAGCAATATAAGGGATAAGAATATCTAAATGCTGCAGTATTTGTAAAAAAAAGTCTGTTCTTAAGGGTTGACTACTAAAATTTCCGTTATTTCCGTCTCGTAAACACTGAACCTAAAATACTCTGAAAGTCTTTTGTTTTGCGGTTATTGAATATACAGATAAGAGAGTCAATTTGTAAGTGAAGATGAGAAGGATTGAGCTGAAAAAGACAATAAATAAATGATTTGCCTATTGCAATGTGCTCACTTGTTGCTACATCAATGTTTTTTTAATGAATCCATCTGAAAGGGTCCCAAAATCAGTGTCAAACTCATGAGGTATTGGTTTTAATCAGTCTGTGAGGTTTCCACTGAACCATATATCAAACTAAAAAAAGGAATGACAACTGAACTGCTTGTAACATGTAATTCTTCATAATTAGTTCATACATAACATACAGGTAAAGATTCACATTTTGTCATAATAAATTGTACTTCAAAAAAAGCGTTACTTAAGTACTACAAGAATGGAATTATTAAATAACCGGAAGCGCTGTGCTAGATTGTGTAGGACTCCCATCCTTGTTCTCCTCTCGTTTGTAGTCTGCTGTCTCAGCAGACTTATTAGTGCTGCTTACATGATGTTTTTGTGCCAGTGAGCTTTTCACAAAGTACATAATCAAGGATTCTGATGCAGGCAGGTCTAATTGGAGCAGTTTTCAGCTGCCCGGCAAGCTCGTGTCGAGCGATGAACATATGTCAGCTCTCTCTGCTGGCCCACACAATGCCGTGAGATTTGGATTTTGTCTGTTTCAGTATATGGTTGCCGTTTGTGTAATCTCCTTAACTTCGGATGCCTCACCACTTTGACCTTTTAGACTTGTGGGAAGCTACAACAGCATCTGCTGATGCGCGTTTGCTCTTGCTCTCCCCTCCATCGTTTCTTCTCCATCCCAGGTGCTTGTGTTTCATTCCTGAAGCACTTGTACATCTATGTACTCTCTTCAACATGCTATAGGGGATAGCCAAGGATTTGTTTAGAGCTATTGCCAACTAATGCATTCTTAGCCCTGAGGGGATGAGGCTTTTCCTAATGTCCTCGATGCGGGCCATCAACAATCGGCGGCACTTGCACGCTCTCGTCCGTTTTGTGCTGTTTCCTGTTTCTTTGTAAGCAGATTATTGTACATGAGTTCTGGCCTTTGCAAATGTTTTGATGGAGGCAGATCGACCTTTGTTTTATAGCAATTTTAAAAAAGTTTTAAAAAACTCTCTCATGCTGTAAAATATTAACACAATTTAATTTTTTTATTTAAAAATCTGTAATGCAAAGCTGGATTTTTGGCATCACGAACCTTCAGAAATCATTCTAATTTGAGGAACTGCTGCTTAAGAAACACTGTTCTCCTTATTAGTCATGATTTTCTTTTACTTTGTTTTTTTACATAGCGTTTCAAACTACAGTGTTTATTTAAAATTCTTAAATGATCTAAATATCATTTGTAATATACATTTATTCACTGTCAAATTTGAGTCATTGAATACATCTTGCCGAGTAAAATTAATAAAGTAAAAATGAATAATTAGTAATAAAGGTATACTGATCCGTGGTGTCATGCAAATTCATGCAAAAATACATATCAAGGTAACTGCATTCTAAATTGAATAATACTTCAATTCAAAACAGTGTTTATTTTAGTTGTAAAGTCTTCTAAAGAATCTGGATTTCTGCTGCACTCTGTTTCCTGCACTGCTATTCTAAAAAAGGGAATTCTGTGGAAAACACTGTTATGTGGCATAACTACAGCATATCTCTTCCTGTTATCATCATGCATGTGGAAACAACCGATTTCAGTTTTATAGCTGGTCTGGTAACTTTACAATATGGTTCAGTTTGTAAACTAGCCAATGTGATTTATTAACTACTGTTAACTATCAATGAGCAATATCCTACATTGTTAAAGTATTTACTAATCATTGATTAATATGATTAATTAAACGATGCAACATTTTATTTTAGTGATTGAAGAGGTAAATGTTGAAATCAACATGAACTGATTTTAGAGCACCATGGGAGCTACAGAGAGCAGACGACTGCATGTATCCGAATCTCTCTGGCGGTGTGTTGATTTTAAACGCACCTCATCTCACAGCTGATCCGTTTTGATGCACACTACGCTCACATCCGCATTCGATTTTTCCCAGCATTGTATTTTTTGTCTGTTTGTTCAAAAATATTTAAAACATTAATGCTATAAAATTTTTGGTGTAAATGCATCTAATGCCACTTTAGATAAAGCTTCTGTTTCCTCTGCAGTGAGAAGATAGTTTGTTGATAGTATGCACACTCTAATGTGAACATTAAAAATGAATTACTCCTCTGCTCACAAAGAAGTAAGAACATCGATGACAAGAAAGTTGCTATGTCTAAAAAGTTGTCATATGTTGTCTTTTTCCTCTATTTTGTTGTCAGACTGGTGTTGGTCAGTATGTTCATTTTTTATATCATCAGCCTGTGAGATTGCAGATACACAGATTGCAAGAGAGAGACTCTCTGTACTTGTTGTAGTCTATTTCATAGGGATGCAACGGTTTTCGGTGGTTTATCGAACCGTTCGGTTCGCCCTGTTCGGTTCGGTACACCCATGTGAACCGCGATATTTCAGTAGCCTATTTGAGGCATTAAAATGAAAAAAATCATTTTAATTAAAACAGGCATTTTCTTTGTATTAAGTTCATAGACAATCAGGTGATGGTCAGAAATTCTCAAGATTAGTTTATGTGTCGTTCTTGAACGATTCGTTCATTTCGCGCACGGCTCAGGCTGCATAGGTTAAGCTTATGGGGCTGTCACGTGATGAACGAACGAACGAACGAAAAACCCGAAGAATCGAGAGACGAACGAATCAATTCTGTTTCCGGCTCAGGCTGCATAGGTTAATGCACTTTTCTCCCTGCACTGGCTCCCAATTGCAGCTCGCATCAAATTCAAGACACTGATGCTTGCATATGGAACAATCACCGGCTCGGCTCCCGCTTACCTCCACTCACTGCTTCCACTCTACACTGCCTCCAGAACTCTGAGATCCGCCAGTGAGCGACATCTCCTCCTGGAAATCTTCTTCCAGAACATTCTCTCACACCGTTCCCGGCTGGTGGAATGATCTTCCCATCACTATCCGAAATGCCAACTCCTTTACAACCTTCAAACGACTACTGAAAACCCATCTCTTTCAACACTAATTGACATCTTAATAAAAAAAATAATAAATTATCTTAACTCTATCTCTTCTCTCCCTTTCTGGCCTGCACTTATCTAAACATTGCCTGTTATACAGTATAATGAGCACTTCCTAAGTTGTTGTTTGCCTCTTTAGGACTAATTGCTGCTGTTTTCCCCACCTGTAAGTCGGTTTGGATAAAAGCATCTGCTAAATTAATAAATGTAAATGTAAATCCCGGAAAAGTCGAATGTTGTGGCGAATGTGCTCAGTCGCGATCCTTTCGTTAAGCCAGTGAGTCAACGTCTTCTGTCTGAACCTTACTCCGAACTGCTGGAACATGTACACTGTGTGGAAGATGATTATGTGCAGGAAGCTTTCCGTTTAACATGCCAGCCACAGACCATAAGCACTCAACCAAACCAAAGCTCTCAGATGGATGTTTCTATGACTGCTGAGGATGTCTCGTCTATCTTGTCCTATTGTAATGATCGGGATTCAGGAGCTGTGTCCAGAGCGACATCCATAGCTGATCACCTGACTTTGTTGATTCCTGATTGTCATGATGACACGCATGCCTTTTCATTGTCTGAATTGCAGAGTCATCAACAGAATGATGCTGTTATTTCAAAGGTGACATTCTATGTCAGCAGGAAACGCAGACCTTCGAGGCGGGAGCTTGCAAATGAGGATTTGCATGTCTTGAGATTGCTGAAGCAGTGGGACAAGTTGCTTTTGCTTAAAATCCACTCACGAAGCATACGAAGTCTCAATTCGTCCTGCCTGATTCCCTTAGACAGCAAGCTCTCTCTGGTGTTCATGATCACAAACGTCTCCATACCATCCGATGGGAAATGGTGGAACTAAGAGATTTAACAGAACGTTGGGTAAAATGCTATGATCTCTTCCTCCAAGATCCAAGCATAAGTGGCCACAGATGGTGCAAACAATGACGTTTGTGTATAACTGTACTGCAAACAAAACCACTGGATTTGCCCCATTCAACCTGATGTTTGGGAGAGTACCGAGATTGCCTGTTGACCTAATGTTTCAAAGTGTTCTTAGTGATGATTCCATCTGTGACTACAATGACTATGTTCAATCCCTTGTCAAAGATCTGCAGTCTGCTATGGTGCTGGCTCAGGAGAACTCTTCTACGGAACAAAAACATCAGTCTGATCAGTACAATGAGAGAGTCAAGGGTTTAACTTTATCAGTTGGTGACCATGTCTTAGTTGCTAACAAGTGCTGTAGAGGTAAACGGAAGCTCGTAGACAAATGAGACAAAATTTTGTTGCCAGTCAACTTTCTGCCTTTGCCCTCAACTGAAGTTGATTTTGCTGTCAATGAAAGTGTTTGTTATGGTCCACCTTCCACACCCTCTCAGTCTGTATGTGATTTGGTTAAATCACTAATGTCAGTCACTGTTGATTTTTCGCATGCGGTGTCCCTATCTGTCATTTTTCATGTTGCTGTCTGTGATGATGATCCTGTCGCTGCCTGGGTCTCATTTCATTCTTCTCAGAATGAGGTTAATGATGAACTGTCTGATGTTTCTAGCACAGTAACTTGTACTTCTACACCTGCAATTTCTGTTTCTGATCATTTACATGACCCTGTGGTCAACGGTGACTCCAGCAATCACCACACTACAAGGTTTGGTAGGGTTATTAGACCTGTACGTATACTTATTGAGTCAATGGTTCAACTTGAGTCCTTAATTGCTACGGAGTATGGATCTCATGTTATTTATGTCTAGACCCATATAGTAGTGCTTTGTCTTTACCCTTTTGTATCACTGATGATACTAAGTGTTAATTATCATATGCTCTAATGTATATTTGTTCTGTTACAACAAAATGGTCTGAGATGTTCAAAGTGTAATGGGCACTTTGTGTATGACTACAACATCTGTTGAGGTTTGGCCAACTTCCTTCACATTGGTATCCCTTAGTTGGGTAGCTTTCCTTGCTGTCAGTCTGCAATATTTTTTTTTCTCTCTGAAAGTGTAGACCAAGTGATTCTCATGACCTGTGTTTGCAGTTTTCCCTGTGTTCTAATAATTTTGTGCGATTCTAGGGGGGTGAGTGTAACCAGTGTGAAAACTGTTTATTTTATATGTATAGAATCACCCAAAATATGTTCATATGTATACCTGATTTGTCTGTGATTTGTGGGTTAATGTGCATCTGCCCCTTTAAATTTCTGTCTGTACTATTGGCTTTAATTTCCCGTCTTTGCACCTCTTCTTCCCTTTTCTGCCCTGGCTCAGCATGGGAGAGGTGGTTTATTATGAGCTCTGATTAATCGAATTACATCTTTTTCTTTTAAATTACTTTTGTAACTCAATCCATCATCCAAATCATATATGTGATATTTTTGTTTATGTATATTTGATTATTTTTGTATTTTTATCAATTGATTGCTTTTATGTCTTCTGTGACCCCGAGCACATGCTGATTGCATTGTATTGTACATTCATGTTTTAGAAATATAGAAGGGCGAGTTGATGCTGCTTTTAAATGCCATTTATGTGTTTTATCAGTAAAGAGGAGTCAACTGCCAGCCGATGTCCGAGTGGTCCTTTCATTCCAATTCACAACGCAGATGAAACTGGATACACTCATCCACTTTCTGCACTGTAAGTGCCTCGCTCTCACAAATTCTCTCATTCAGCAAAAGAAAAGTTGCATATTTTAGCCTTAGTGTAGCATAAAGCGACCTGACACCTATAATCAGGCCGTCTGGATACCCTATACCTTCTCCTGTATCATAACAAAGTGAAAAATAGTTCACTTTACTCTGCCCCCCTTTCTTAATGCGCACTAAAATATACAGTTAAAATGTATGAACAGCAGTGCAGTTTGTTAAGATTAGCCCACACGTCAGTTCCTCTCCCTTATAATGGTAGGTGTTATTGAAAGTAACTCAGTTCGTCACTTGGCAATTCTGGTTGTATTTGCGAAAAAGCCAAGACCAGCGGCTCGTTACTGTTCAGACGTCAACAAACGAGCATAAGTATAAATAAATATATATAATGCACGCCATTATTAACCTTTTGAGCAATACGGTCCTACATCTGGGATTTAGGCATCTTCATTAAATGCATGTGGGATGATTTGCTTGAGAAAAAATATGGGACAAAACCAGTCCCGTATAGATTCAAAATGGGATGCGCAATTTCATTCTCAAATACGGGACGATTGCGTATTTTTAAAGGACGGGTGGCAACCCGGCATAGAACTATGTTTTATATTTATTTGAAGTCAGTTAAGCCTCCCTGAGATCAGCACATAAATATGTAGTAACATGATAAG
>JAUMHG010000051.1:4823373-4841072 GCA_032359395.1 Enteromius anoplus
AAAGGGCAAATGACCTCCCGCTATGTTAGAGCTCACATACAGTACTGTACAGTAATATTGATGTATCGAAACTGAACTGTCCCCGTGATACAAACCGAACCGTAGGCTCACTGTAACGTTGCATCCCTACTATTAAAGAATTGTTTGGTGATTTTTAAACCAGGCATGCATGAGAAAGCCTGGAATAATATACTTTCAAACATACCGAAAAGCTAACTTTAGAAAAGGCAGTTCTTATATTGGGATACAGCAGTCATACATCTCTATTAGGACCAAGCATGTGGTAAGCATGGCAAAGTGGTAATTAAGAACATTTTTGGTGAATATTTAAATTTATCTTAGTAGTTAATTTCCTACGTGGCCCACAATGGGGGATCTAGTCTTAATTGCCATTCATGCTTTGAAGATGTGTGGGTTGAAAACTTTGTAAGGGAGCTGACAATGCAGTTACAATGGGTTTTACTTGTTGCTGAACCTCTAGTAAGTGAACCCTAGAGATTCTGTTGGGGTGGGTTAATTTGAGATGACTGTGGCAGGTCTGTTTGCTCTTTGTCTGCTACAACCCTGAGGCCCGTTTTACTTGATACTATGCGTGTATGTATGTAGGTGTGTGCGTGGTGCTAGCAGGCGAATGAGTCTAAAATGAGCTATAGTGAATCATCTTATGGAAATCAGCTTGAAACATTAGCTCAAGGCAGTTAGATCAGAAGTATATGCTTTCGACAGACACTAAGTACAGGAATTTTAGCTTATATATGTCCCTGTTTTAAAAAGTGGCATTAAGGGCTGGGCGATACTCACACTCAATGGTTTTTAGGACAGTACAGTATGTGTTTTGCACTATATTGCCATTTCTAGACTGATTTTCTAAATCTAATTTTATTTATCTCACTCCGCTTTAAGTTTTGATCTTTTTTTTTTCTGTCCTTGCTGTCGTGCAGCTTCAAGATCACCTGTCATCTGCTCCATACCTTTTCTCTTTGAACTGTTTCATCACCGTTTTCTTCATCTCCCCCCCCCCAAACAACTCCCTTTTGAGAAATGCCAGCTTTTTAAGTTGGTAAGGGACTTTCAGGGGCTTCTGAGATTGTTACCAAGTGATTTATTTTCCCTTAGGTATTCTAACAAATGGAAAAGCAGCGGGTTGTCGGTGAGGAGTTGTCACGTTCACACAGAATCACAGCCATAGGGAACGGCAGAACGGTCATGTTGCATTAGACACATTACAGGCTTTACATGCTTGGCAGAAGGCCTAATACACAGAGACACAGCATGGAGCTAACATTCTCTCCTGCACCGAGGCAGTAGAACAGACCTGGTGCAACCTTGAACTGAGAACAAACTTGGATTAGTTACATCTTTGCCTGTATTGAAGAAGCTAAAAAGGAAATTGCTCAACTCACGTCATTCAAATTTGTATTTGGGATAATGGGACATGAGAATGGGTGAATTATCCCATAAGCTAATATGAGTTGTGTTACTTGTCTGTTTAATTTAAAGATATATTGAAAGCTTATGCTTCTTATGTTTTTTTTTTTTTTAATGAATGGTGTCACCATTTATTTTTCTAATGGTTGTTATGGAGGACATATGAAGCGAGTTCAAAAACATTTTTAGCATTGTCATATGCAAGTTTTTTATATATCTTAAATATTTAATTGCATTATCTATAGGACTTAACTGATCTGCTGTATATATTTAAATACGTGTTTATATTTGCCAAACATGTTCGCCTGAGACGGTCACATAGATTAGCAGCTCAGTGAATTTCCGTTTGCAGTGGAATTGGATTGTCTGGAGATTGCCTTCCAGCATTTCCTGAAAGAAGTGGATTTGTATGTCATCAGAAGGAAGTGAAAGTAGTGGTCCACTAACCTTTAAAGCTTTTGAAGTCTTTAAACACGTTCTCATGCTGATCCTCAGATATGGGATTGGTTTCATGAGGGCAGGTGCTTAGGAAAACGATTACAAGCTGTCACCGCTTCAGCCGAGATAAGGCCTGTAGATTGTCACACTTTTCCCTTGTGAAGCTTCTTGTAAGCTTATCAGAATTAATGTTATCTCTTGAAGCAAAAAAGTCAAAAATAAATAATAATAATGAAGCACTGTATAACGTTTTATCTGCATGTTGGAGGTTTCCTACTAGAATACTGTTTGGTGCTTCTGTGGAATGTTTGTTTGTATTCGTTTTCATCATTAATTGGTCTTTATTTAGGCCTACTTAGTCTGGTCACTTGTTCAGGTTTACTCTCCCTGTAAACACTTTCACTTTTAGAAAAATTACTCTAAAATATGAACACGTTTTTTAGATGTTTTTCATTTAATATTTATTTTCATTGTCATTTAGTTTACAGCTATAGTGTTGAGCCATGCCAACACTATATTTATATTTATAGAGCTCTATATTTATGTTTCTTCCACCGTTTTAAGCTATTCCTGTTGTTGGTAACCGACAGACTGAGCCCCTCTACTAAACCCGGATCTCTAGAGCTCCTCGCCCCTGATTAGGTTTGGGAATCGGCACAGATTACTGAACATTGTTCTGCGGTCAGTGCTGGGGTAGTATGTAATCTCCTCTAATTCCTGCCCCTGATTAGCTCCAAATTACTCAATTATACGGCCCGCTGATGGACGCTTATTGGCGCTGTACATCAGAGCATCTCCTTGTAGCCATGTGTTTGCTACAGGACTTTACCAAGCCAATGGGTGCTGGAATGAAGCAATGTGTGTTGCCCTCACTAAAGGACCTCTTAGTTTGCGGTTCAGTGAAATGTTCCGGGCCACAGGGAAATCATGCCAGACCGCCTGCGGCGAGCTACAGGCTCTGGCTCATGTTTGTGTGTTTCATCTGTGCCCCGGCTGCCCCCTTCATAGCTCTGCACTGTGCATTCGCTTTCAGTTGCTCCGTTAGGATCTTGAGACAGTTTTCAACTTCAGATTGAGGTGGTCTGTTCAATAGCTGAAAGTCCAGCTCTGTGACTCTAGAGAAATATGTCCTATCATTCAGTAAGGGGCTGAATCAAACCTTGCGCTTTTTCCAGATGTTTACAGCTTTTGACAACCTTTATGCGCTTGGCAAGCTGGTATTGTTGGACACTAATCTGCGAGATTTCAGGCTCGAGTTCTAGGGTCAGATTCATGGAAATCATTTTATTCTCCGAAATTCAAATTTAGCATTCTTACAAATATTTCTGGAAATACAAAACATTCTTAACTTATTAAGACTCAGTCTCTTTATTCCTGTATTTGTACTGCATTATGTTTAATGTGCTTTATTGACATCTGATCTGTTGTGGCATGCAAGTACAAGGAAAACACTTAGCTCGTTTTCTGGCAAAACCTGATGTGGGCCAAATAAAATCTGCTGCACTTCAAGGCTATCCACCAGCTTTACCAAGTTTGGAAGAGCCAGGATACTATTCCTTTAAGGGTGTAGGATGTCATTTTGTTTGGTGCTGCTGCTACAGAAATGAGGAACTAATTTAGGGGGCTTTTTTTCATGCTGTCTCGGATGGAGCTGATAGCGACCACTGCAAGGGCCATTGGGCACATTAGACTCTTTCAGTGGCTCAGTAAATGGAAGCTGCTCGTCCATTTTGATGTCTCTGTTTGAGTGCTGTGTTCAGCTTTGTTCAGCCACCTTTGACACAGACTGCCTAAAACCATTTATTGTCAAACAGTTGTGGCTTTGTCCGCTGTGGGACCAGAATAAGATGACTCCAATGGGAATTGGAAGAGGACACTTGGAAATGAACGCCGCTTAAGATTGCTAAGTCAAGATTGGGTTCTTTGGAAATGGGTGGCTATATTTCTTAATGCAAAACGTTGGATGAAGGTGGTTAAATAAAATGTTTGAGTGAAAAAAAAAAATGCCACTCATGTTCACCATTCCTACATTTTTAAAACGGGTCTTTAATTTGAATTAGACTTCTCAGAAATGCAAAACATCTTCCATCCATCTATTCAAAGAAGAATATTGGTCATTTATTAGTGCTAATTAAGCATATATTAGTTCACCCAAACATGTCTAAATGTTTACCCACACTCATGTTAAGACCTTCGTCCATCTGTCCCTTCATAGACAGCAACACAACTGAAATGATCCCAGATCCAGAAACATAGTAAAAACATTTTTCCGCACTGCGAGAATACTTTGTTTTGCACCAAGAACACAAAAATAACTAAATCTAAATCTACCGTTCTTCAACCGTGACTTACATCTTCTTCCATTATAGAGTGTATTACAACGTGCCGCATACACAAGCTTTAAAGTATTTGATGTAGGGATGCTCATTTCGGTTATTTCTCGTAACCGACAACCGACGCTTGTTAACCAATTATTAACCAGTTAACTAACATTATTTTAAATGAGAATTGAATTCAATTAGGAAGGATAAGCGCCTGTGAACCGTTAAAAATAGTAATATTTGTTCTCTGCGGATTCATTTTACATGCGCAAAAACTAGCAAACAACAGAAGACGAAGAAAACGAAAGTAAAAAGTTAGCAACAGTGACCCAATTAATATCAACCATGGCAACGTCCACAAAACTAAGTCTTACCACTTTCTGACATGACAGGAGTCCAGTCGAGGCGCGAGATCTTTCATCAAATCTTCATTTACCGACAGCAGCTTTGCGCGGAGCATATGAATCGCGCACAGAACACAAAACTGACGAGAGCGGCTCCGGCAGAAAACTGACGAGATCTAATAAAACTTTCAGATGACACGCAGCTTATTTCTCCATCACTATAAGTTACCCAAAACACACAGAAGAACACCCGGTAGATGTGCGTTTGTGCAGCAGAGCGCGCGTTCCTGTTCCGTTCACACAGCGCGTGTGTTTTCCGCGAACGCGGTTGTTAGTTCACACAGCGCGTGTGTCACTCCCTATATTAGGACTCAACAGCTGTGTGAATGTGGCCAATAAAATGAGATTTTATATGAGTAGGTAAAAAACTGAAATGAATAAATAAATAAAATGACCCTTTAAACCGTTCAACTGATTGTATTAATCGGTCAAAATTCAAATCGGTCAGTTAACGGTTAACTGGTTAAAATGAGCATCCCTAATTTGATGTAATCAGCCTGGCGCTTCTTTAAGATGACATGGTTATATATTGGGTTTTGCCATAATCTTCCTAGTAAAGGATATTTTTAGTTTCAGTTTCTTGCTTTTGTTGCTTTAAAGCAGATTCTCCTTCACGGTTACTGAAGAGGCAACTGGGGTTAAAAAACATGTATTTTGGCTGAACAAGCATCAGTCTGAACCGACATGAATGAACAAGAAATGTCTTCTTTATCTACAGTAATGCTACTTAGTAATGTCTTGTGGACAGTTGAGTTTACATCCTCCCCAGTCAGTGTTTTCCAGTCCACTGCATCTCATCAGCCCCCACTTCCTGCCAGTAGGATTGAGAAGGAAGGCTCTCCCTATCCCTGTGGAGTGCTGGGATGCATGTGTTGAAGGGAGGGCATGTTTGAGCAAACCACTCTAGATGATCTAATATAGATGGCATCTAATGTAGATGGCTAGATACTGTTTGACAGCACATCACGCCGGGTTGCTTTAGGATGGAGGGATACGGGTTGTTCAGACCCCCAGTGCTTTTGAATGAGGTCCTTAACTGTTGTGTCAGTTCTGTCTAATTTTCTGTTTTATTTCTCGTTCCCTGCAAAGCCAGTTCAAACTGCTTGGAGCTCTTTGTCTTTTTCTCGCTCATAAAAGGCCTTCATGACTTCAACAAGTCCTTTTGGCAGCTTTCTGCAGAAGCAGCAGGCAATACACACAGTGCTTGCCAAAACCCAGGGTTCTGCCTAATGTGGCAAATCAACCAGGCTCCCCTCATACCCACCATATTCAGTGCTGTTTTTGTATTTTTCGGATAAATGCAGGAAGGAGTGGCTGGTATGTGTATTTTTGATTGTAATGATATAGTTATTTTTGGCAGCAAATTCAACCGATGTCTTATACATTGCAAAGTAATGTAGTGATTTTACTACTTAATACTCCTCAAATATTTTAATTTATAATATTACTAATAATATTTTTGTATTTTTTGTGTGATGTATAACATTGAATTTGCAAAAATTTATCATTAAGCATTGTATATAATATTTATATTATTTACTGTTTATAAAAGTATTTATTTATTATACTATGTCTGGCTACACTTTTACATTAAATTATTTTCAAATAAATACATTTTATAATTTTTTTAAAAAACAGTTTTTAATTGTATTATTAATACATTAGCATACATATATTTTTAAATTGGTAATTGTTGGAATAATTAATATTTTTATTTTATTATTTTATAAAAATTGAATATAAAATTGCTAGAATTTTTTTTTTCACTATTGCATCTGTTATATTCATGTCATTTTCACTGTCTACTATTTTTGAAATGAGTGTTACCTTGGTTTTAGTTGAAAAACGATTATTTCCCAATGCACACAAACCTACAGTTTACTTTTTATTAAATATTTATTTATTTATTTGTGAAAAATACTTTGTCATCTAAATGTTAATTAAAAATCTATATTTTTTAATTTCTTAAATATTATTTAAAATAAATAGTTATATCGACTTGATATCGACCATCAGCGATATACCAAAAATACTATACTGATTGACCACTAATAGATATTAGTGTATGTGTGTATATATATAACACATACATATTAAACATTGACCATCTACACAGTTTTGTAACCTACAACAAGCATTGCAATTAAAAAAGAAATCTGGCATCTGGGAGAAAACTAATTTATTATGCAAGCTAGGGGAATTGCCCATTGGTGGAAGTTTGGAGAATAAATATAGTTTTTAATTGGCAAATTTTTAAAAATCACTTCAGCATGGCATCATATCACCAGGTAAGTCTTAAATCCAGGTATAAATCCCAAGGGGCAGATCTCTACAGAGTCCTGATATGCTGTTGCTGTCATGGTTCAGATAGAGGGCTGGAGAGTATTGTTACTGGTTGAAAAGAGTTTGCTTACGCCATGTTTAAACTCTGTGCCCTGCTAAAGAAAGGGTGGGGGGGAGGTCGCTGCACTCATCATTTACATGACTTGTCCTACATTCTAACCTCTAGAGGAAGCTCTGCTCGATACAACCCACTTCCCTCATTTGCATCTACCTTGCGTCACATTTTGCTGAAGATCCTGAGCCGGTTTCCTCAGTGCTGCTCATTCTTAACTATCATGACAGGGAAATAGGAGGAAAACAAACCCACGGTTTACTCAACTCTGAGTCACTCACTTAACCCGTGAGGGAAATTTATAGGTAGATATAAAACGGCACAGAACGAGGC
This sequence comes from Enteromius anoplus, assembly GCA_032359395.1. Lineage (NCBI taxonomy): Eukaryota > Metazoa > Chordata > Actinopteri > Cypriniformes > Cyprinidae > Enteromius > Enteromius anoplus. Next base: position 4,830,693 of record JAUMHG010000051.1, read on the forward strand.
AGCCTCCATCGCGGTGACAGTGACAGCATGCTGATTGCTTCTACACAGCCGGACTTCCTTTATGATTGCGTTTTAGTCCCAGTTCAACTGATTTATTCAAATTATGCATTTCTGCATGGTTTTTGAGAGCCAAAGCCATTGAGCAATAGTAATCTTGTTAGGATTGTGGAGTGCTAAACCTTGTGCTGCCAGCTTTTCCTGGTGTCCACACAAGCAACATCCATCAATTAGAAACCTGCAGCATTCATCTTCTTGCATTGGACTTAGTGGGAGGGCTGGATCAGCAGGATAAAAAAGGTCAGGTTTGTCAGTTGTGAGCCTGTAGCTTTGTTTGTTATTGGCATCTAATGTGTTGCACAAACCTTGACAGTGATCGACACCGGCCCTACTGTCAGTTGGTGGTAAACAAAGTCCGCCTCTGTGCTTAACTCTTTTTGTTGTTGCTTTTGCATTGACCATTTTGGTAGACCCGTAACACAAAAGCATTTGAGGCAAGTCCTTTCATTGAAGCACCAGGTGCAACCACACAACCTGTGCTTGTAATGAGAAACCAGTTGAATGTATGCAAATCATGCAGGCTCATGCTTTGCCATCCAGACCTGAATCCTCATCCTGTTTACCTTATGAAAGCTGCGATGCATGCACTATAAATTGTCTGCATCTCAGCTGCATTATCATACTGCTGTAAGTTGTGTCAGTGTGCTGTGGCAAAGATGACGTGCTTAGACTGCAGGGTGCAGGCCCTCCCTCCCCTCACGCAGGCTGTAGTCTCTGCTGATACCGGGGGAAAGGCAGCCATAAGCATTTGTGGCGCAGTTTGAGCATATTGTCATATGTAGAAAAGAGGATGAAAGGCAGATCTCCAGCCTGACTACTTGTGTCCGCTTGTATTTTCTTCCGTTTTTGTGTAGCTTGTGTTTAATGAAATATATACAAAGGTATTCATTATATGAGATGGAAGGTTTTATTCCCCAGGTGAGCACAGCAGGGATGATCTTCAGTAATGGACAGCTGTCACGTCTGGTACAATTATTAGGCAGGTGGGTGAATCAAACAGAAGTTTTATTTTTTCAAAACAGAAGTCAGAAGCGAACAGCAACTGCTGTATAACAACGAAGGAAAATGAGGCAGGTAAGTATCAAAGTCTTATCTGAGATTTCTCAATCATCCAAGTTCATCCAAATCCAGTTCCAAGGTGGGTTAGACAGGCAGAGCTGGGCAGACAGGTAAGTACAAGAGGAATGCAACCATAAGAGCAGCCGAAGAGTGAATGAGGGATTGCTGTTTATGTGGAGGTGAGTCTGATGGGGAGCAGGTGTTAGAAGTCAAGTGTTTGTGATGGTGGATATGTGGTGGGAATGTCGGGCTGATCATGTGATTGAGTGATAGCGGGATGCCAGGCTGATCAGGTGACGATGTGACAACAGCATAGAGGGCAAATGCAGCTGAATCACTCACATGAATGCATAATAAAAGTTAGCAAAAATTATATACTACGAAACCGCAGAATATTTAATGAAGTGCCTACTCAAGTAAGTGGTGAATCAGAATCCTCTCAAATGCATCAGTAAGAGTAAATTAGCATTGGCCATTTTTGCAGACCGTGATGATGCCTTTCCACAACATTGTTTTGTTATATTTTTTTTTTTAAGTAATGTGCATTTATAAAATTTTGTGTTACATTTGATTTTGTCTTGGCATGCTGTTAAGGGAGTGTCTGCAAAAAATTGACATCTTTCTCTCTTCTAACTGCTGTATTGAAGCTCCCAATATGTTTTCCCTTTTCTTAGTAATGCTGTTGTGGAATTTATCTTTTGCTGTTGGATTACAAAGAACCCTAGAACACAATTATATTAGTTGTAGTATTAGTCACTAGTGCTGCACGATTAATTAATCATATCGCAATCGCGATGTCAACCTTTGCGATTACATTACAGCAAATGTTGCGATTATATTAAATAAATAAATGTATTAGTGGATGTAACAAGACATTCATTCTTGCTCACACCAGACGCGAATGAAGCGTTAAGCGCGGGTCGTTTACATGTTAAGTCAATGCAAAGACGCAATTAGACATCCTGCAGCAGGATTCGCGCGAATTAAACACGTATAAGTTGCGGCTAGGATAGTATGCACATTAAGACTCAAGGAAAGAAAGCGAGGTCATTTCCTCATTATCTTCAGCTTGGATGTTCCTGTGTGTCAACAGATGTTGCTGTTTTAATGTCATAAATGTCTTTTTATTGTTGTTAGCAAAAACATTTGAAATGTTTTTAAACTGTGGATATATAAAACTTGTATATATATATAAAATCTAATTATTTTTTATGTCGTCCTCAGCGATTATGCTGACGCACACCATGCTGCATGCGTTCGTCACAGCTGTACTGTTTTTGTGCAAATCCTAGCTTAAATACATGTAGAAAACACACTGCAGCTGACATAAGAGCATATGTCGCATCTTGTGCATATTCTCCAAAACAGCAGCACAACTGACGCCCAGAAACCGTATTTCTTTTGATTTAAATTTTGGGTGAACTATTCCTTTGAAGGCATTTGACTGACACAAACAATGGAATCTAGAACATTGAACATGGAGCTGTTTGTATTTGCATTGCACATTTTGCATGCAATGATTAAATATAGCTTTCCTTTGAAAATTGCAAATGACTTCTGTGAAAGTTTTTTTTTGTTTCATATAATAAAGCACATAATTACCTACTGATAAACAAGAGTATGTCTGCGACTGTTTTATGACACTTGTGTTGCCGAACCATGCATAAATCACGATACATTTGTAACATTTTATTCACACGATCCTGCAAAAATCGAACACGCACATCTGTTGTGTAATAACATCCTTCTTAGTAGTATAATTCTTCATGGAAATATACTTGTTACTTGAATGTTACTTGCTACTTTAATTTATGCTGTAGCTTATCATGCTGCATTCACACATTGATCAAACTCCCTCAATAACAAAACACTATTAGTTCTCCAATCAATCATAAATCTAGATCACTTTTCTCCTTTCCCTCATTGAAGCCTTTCACACAGGACGTGGAATTTGCTGCACTATGAAACATATCCATTTTAATGGCTTGCGCTGCGTTAGGACGGTTTGTCGCGGCATCATTAAGGTTCGAAACAGCTGAACGTTAGCAACCAGCAAGACATTCCTCGTCCTGTGTGAAAGGCCATAAATGCAGACGGTGTGCGGATGATTAACACCACTCTAAATCATCTCTAAAATCATCTCAAGTGTCACCGCAAAATAATGAGAGGTTTCTCCCTGACACCTCAAAATGTGGAGAGGTTAGTGTTCTTGGCTTAGAACCTTTAAGGTTCTGTGCCCATTGTAACAAAAAGCACAGGTTCTATTTGGTTATTTTATTGTTAATGTTCAACAACTTGTGTTAAAAGCTTTTACATTTTACTTTAAGGGGTCTAAAATAAAGATTCAATAGATTTTGGTTGAAAAAATGAGAATTGTGAATCATGATCTCAGATAATTTCAGCAAGAATCATGCAGCCTTACTAGCAGTTAATAAACAGAACTGCATGCATCTTGCTGGAGAACATGGTAGCCAGAGCTACGTCTCTGTGTTTATATCTATGACTAATCAAATAGGCTACTCTGCAGTGGGAACCCGTCAAAATAGTCCAAGTATAAACACTTATTTTAGGCATACCTCAGACATTCAGGAAAGGACAAAAACACAAAGAACTTATAGATTGCTGCTTTAAATACTTGGGATGAGTAAATTAGCTTTGCCTAAACTTGTTTATTAATCTTCACTTGAGAGACATGTTGTGTCCTGACAAGTGATGCATGGCGATGGCCAATTGACTCAACCGAGGCCACTACCCTTATGATTCATGTTTGTTATATGTGGTCGAGTTGGTTTGATTGGACCCTGTTAAGGAAGGAGTGCAGATGACACATTTGCTGTCCTCTTCAGATGTGATTTACACGCGAGTCATAAATAGAGATGTCAGAAGCGACCTTGCGCACCCAGGCTGTTTATTACTTGGGTTCCTCCTGCCTTGCAGAATTATGACACAAGGTTATGCCAAAGTGTCCTTGATTGCGTACCCTTCGGCCTGATGAGAACTGTGTAGCTGATTCACTGGAAAACTCATTCCTCATGGCAACACATTTCCATTCCGTTTTGAGTCATCTGAATAACTGAGATCTGTTCTAGGAGTGAAAACATGTTCAACCCGCCTGATGATTCTGAACAGTTCCCTAGTTTTGACTCTAGGTTCATCCGTGACGTCAAGCTTCTTCGCTTAGATTGCATTTGATCTTGGGGGTGCGTGAAGTATCTTGAGTACGCCTGGTGCCTTTTATTATTAATGCGCCCTTGATTATCTCTTTCACTCTCATCAGTGCCAGCAGTTAGAGCATATCTTTAGCTTCTAGGCAGCTGGTTGTTTAATGAATACATGAGGAGTTTCGTAGAACGCATAAAGCTCCTGAATCAAGCTTAACAGTAGGGAAGTGTAAATGACATTCCAGAATCACAGTTGCTACTGTAAAGTTTTTTAGCAACTAGTAAATTTGTTCGAGACGGCTGTTATATGCTTACACGGGAGTCTGGAATACTTGAATTGCACGCCGATGACACATCAAGCGCGTGCGAGGGTTTGAAATGAGCTTGCGGGCCCCGTTTCTTCGCATGTACATCTGTTTTCCTCTCGCGGAAATGATTTACCGCCCTCGCCAGCATCAGTAGTGCGCTCGCTCATTAATGGCATAGATTTGTCGCCAATCCCGCCATAGATTAAATGTGTTTCCTGCGGCAGCGGGAGGAGGATCGCGATGGCATCGTCTAGAAAGAGTAGTTTATTTATTTTTTTCTTAAAGGGACAGAACACCAGAAAATCCTTCAATGAAAGTTAATGTATCCAAGTTTACATAGCCTTGAACGTTTTATTTATTGCTTTTTAATCTGCTTTCTGATTTTCAAATATTTATTTAAAGTTATTGGTTTGATCTTTTATTCAGAAATGTCCATGAGGAAAATTAACGGTAAAACCTTAGAAAAGATAACACTTTTCCCTCATAATTTGCTGCTGATTAATAGTTTGTAAAGTAGTTGTTACTTTAGGTGTTGCATAGGATTAGAGATGGAGAATGAGGCATTAATATGTGCACTAATAAATGTATAATAATAAGCAACTAATAGGTATAACCGTAAAATGAAGTGTTACCAAATTAAATGAATTGATTTGTTGCAAAACAAATAACTCTTAAAAAACATGTTTGTTATAATGTTTTCATTGTGTTTATTTTGTTAGCTGGGTTTTTAGTTATTTTTTAAACAGTGAAGAAAATAGACTGCAGTTTGATTCAGTTTAATTTAAATACACAATGAAAAACTGGATTTTTGGGAATAGTTAAAAACAGAGTTAACCGTTTTTGCTGTTTTTTCCAATTCCAACAATTTATGTAAACTTTTCTGAATTTTTTGAAAATTTACTGGAAATATGTCACCACTTTGCAACCCTAATTATATTATAGTGTAACTTACCTCTTTTTTTATCATATATTTTTTCCCCATAAATATTATAAACGCATCTTCGAAATCTTGCTCAGTGCAAAAGTGGATGTTCACTGCTGAGCTCTAATCAAAACCTGATTCCTTTTCCATTTGAATATGTTGCTCAAATGCAAAGATGAGTAAAGCCAGAGCGAAATAAGTTTTAGTTTTGCAGTCGGCCTTCAGTGACCTTCTTCCCCCTGCCGTGTGGGATCCTGGGGAAATGTCATGTCAAACTTCCTCTCGCCTGCTCAGATTGATATAAACGTGGGCCGCCTCTGACCTCCAGTGCTCTGTGCTCTCCATGCAGCTAAAACCAGCACACTCAGTCCTTTGTTCAGACATTTTTTTTCGCTGGAAAAATTATTCATTTGCAGGCTCCTTGCCACAAGTTCACAGACTGATTTTTGTTTTAAGAAGTTGTTAGTTCTCTGGATACACTTTTGAAAGGTGGAGGTAAATGGCACATAAAATATGTATGGTCTATAATGATCCAATAACCATTTGCGTTTCACTCCCTAAGTGCACCAGCTGGTTATGTTGCTTTTACTTAACGCATTACAGACTGCTCTCATCTGTCAAGTATGCACACTGAAACCTAGCGATTTGGATGCTGGGAAAGGTATTTTGGTACTTGTCAAGCACAAACAGCATTTCCCTCAAGTAATGAGCTTTATAAAGAAAAGTAATCGTTTTTTTTTTTTTTTTTTGTCTGCTCTTCATCCTGATAAAGGTTACAGTTGAGAACTGTTTTAATGTTCGCTGTTTTTATTAAATATCTTTATTTAGCTTTAATTTATTTCAGTTTCAGTAATTTTTAAGGGGGAAGAACTTTAATCAATTTTTTAATAAATATATTCTCATTTATTTCTGCTTTATTTAAATAATAGTTTTATTTTCAGTTAACAGCACTGGTCCCAAAAGCTTTTTTATTGCAGTCTCGTTCATTTTCAATGAATCACCTCTGTTAAAACAACATGGTACTGGAATGCTGGATTAATGTTTTTCAGGGTAATCTAGTTTATAAAATATGTAACCTTGCCTCATTGATGTTCATTTCCAACTGGAACAATGAGGGCATCAGTGAGTGGCGTTTCTCAAGGCAAGCATCAAAGTATTGCTTACAATTTAGCTTTAGAGGTTTGTTTAGATCCCTAACCTTACGTATTAAGCTTTGTTGCAAAAAAAAATCTTTAAAAAAAATGAGTTAAATTTTAATGCTTTTAAATCTTTTTTTAGATATAACCTAAATATAACCTTTTTTTTTAAATAGCCATAATTGGTCAAATCGTGCAGCCCAACAAGCAAACCTGAATTAAAAATTAATAAATTAATAAATAATTAATAATAAATAAATAAATAAATAAAAATTTTGATCCAAATTGCCAAAATTTCACTGCTCTGATATAAATTAATATATGTATATTATACACCTGAGCTCTGGTGTATTGTAATGGCGCTGGTGCTTTTTGCCTGTTCCGTTTCTGCCTCCAGGCGAGCAAACATGGCCCATCGTCCCGATTCTGCCACGTCCACTGCAGCACAGACCCACTTTCCCTGACACAGACCTCTCTGGAGACTCTCTGTTAATTTATTAATTTCTGCGCTCTTTTTACGCCTACAACAATAAAGCCACCTTCCTCTTTACCTCCCCAAACTAGATAAAAATATTAATGAAATAAGTAAATTATTGTAATATAGTCAATTTCAGTCATAAAAGGTTTACCAGGTGTCAGGATGTTGAGACAAAGAAGCAAATTAAAATATTTCTTATTGTAAAGGCCTTAATAGAGCTTATTTCCAGTCTGACACAGCGTTTTATGTTCTATATGCTAAAGATAAGGATACAAGTGGAAGAAAAGTGTGCTTTTCTATAACCTCAAGCTCAGTGGTTTTTATTTTAGCCGGTCATGCAATGGAGAGTTGTGTGCAGCTTCGGTAACATCGCATTTATTGCTGTCACAGTTTCGTTATCTCTGTTAGGAAGGCTTTGGAAGCAGTTCAGACTAATTACTTTGGATCAGAGGTTGCCAGATTAATGGGCAATAAATGACATGATCTGTTGTGCTGTGGTTTTCTTACAGAGGGAGATGAAGGAGCAGCTGGCGACTCTACAGGACAGTGAGAAGGGTCATACGGAGGCTTTGCAGCTACTGCAGAGACAGCTCACCGAAACCAAGGTACGCTCCTGTCAGTGCATGTTATCCTGAAGAAAAAAAATCACCAATTTAACCTGCTGCTCCATAAAACACACAGTTTTCCCCGTGGGCTTCCATTAAGGGTCTGACCGAGCCATATAACGATGGAAGTGAGTGCTGTTTGCTGCTGTCATTTTAAATAATGCCCCACTCCCTTGTAATCAGAATCAGGTTATGAAACGTAATAGGTATAGTAGTCTTTATTGCTGAACGTTTTATTACTAGATTGATGGACCGACTGTAATGCACACATTCAGCACCACTATGACTTGATATTGAAACCACGTCTCGATTTCGTTTCTGAAACCACATCTGGAATCAGGTCTTGTGGAAATTGAAATGCAGCTGACAAACAGTTTATTCTGCCCACTGCAGAATTATCATGGCAGGCCTCCTCGCTCATTTTTTCTCTCTCTGTTGACGTTGAATTTCCAACAAGCACACTGGTTTATTGAGCAGGTCTTTAATGTTGACACCTTGTTTTAATCAGTGAAAAGAGACACCCCAGTCAATACTGCAACTTTGCGCCATCTCCTTGTTTTTTTCTTCACCCCCTTTTTTTAATTATCCTGCTGTTTGGGATGGAGATTATTGTGCAGGAAGCGCTTCCTTTTGGTCCCAGTACCACTGGTATGTATGTTTGTGGGCACGTTAGTTGGCATATTTTTACTTTATAAACACATATTTTATTTGCATTTTTAAATTGTATGTATACAGTAGGGCTGGGCGTCAGTAAAGCCGGTTCTTTGATTAGCGGTAAATCTCGATCAGCTGTTTTTAACATTTATATCATTGTTTATACAGTATAAACTCTGAAATATACTCTTCACTGATCACTTAAAAATCTGTTTATTTTTATTCTTAAAAATCCTGTTGGACAGTCTGATATCGCTGAAGTGAAATGGATCGCAGGCCATGTCGAATGTTATATGTCATGCGTTTTCGAAGAACAAATTCGAATCGATTTAAACTCCACTTGTCTCTCAGTGACTGCATTTTCTGGAAGCAGACCATGTTTTGGTTTCATTGATCTCACAGATTGCATATTTATCTTGGAAGCTGATTAAGCTTAAGTATCCTTCAGTTCTTTCCCAGGCTGTCTGCTGAAAATGTTGATGTTCGCATTTACCAGCCAGTCGTATCCCGTCTAAATTTATTGATGTGGTGTCTTAAGATGCTTACAAAGAGCCCGACGCTTGACATTGACATTCAGAACCATCAAGGCAGAATGCAGCCCAGACTCTCCTGTAGAGATAGGAGCTGTCACAGCACAAGCCTTTGAGAAGGAGCTTTATCGAGTAAACTGAAAGCAATAATAAAGTGGGCTCCTTGTTTCTAAATGATAATGAAGTTCAATTCAGTAATTCAGTGCTGTGCTAGACTAAAGGTCCTGTGAAGTTACTTAGTGATTCTGAGGCAAACATCAATATTCTTCCTCTTTTTCATACGATTATTATTATTGTTGCTATTCCGTTTGAAGTCTGTAAGATTTTGTTGCACTTTTGAGAAAAATGTATAAATTGTGAGAATTGCAGTAACATTGACACTTTTTGTGTGGTTGAAACAGGTTTCCATAGTTTCCTAATTGAGTGCATTTTAAAATGGAATATTTTCCTGTGATGCAAAGCCGAACTTTCGCTTTAATTTAGGCATGTGACGGGATAACATTTTCATGTTGCAATAATTGCTGAAGCTTTTATCACAGTAACTTGTAAACGTGTCATCAACAGTTTAGCAACTTAATTTACCAACATTTAGAGACAATAAAGCAATACACAATGTAAAAAGTCTACAAATGTTTAAAACGGATTAAAGTGGAGTACAGCTTTTGGTTTAATAATATGTTATTTTATATTGAAGTTAAAGATTGATAAAGGCTTTAGTGGAATTCGACATTGGCAGTTTTTGCTAATTGCCCCTATTATGCATTTTTGGAAATGATCTTTCATGCAGTGTGTAACACAGCTGTATTGCCGATTTTAGCCCGGGTTTTGACTTGCCGAAAGGTTTTGAGAAATCGTAGACAAAGGCCCAAAATCACAGGCATATCGGTGCTCGTTCACGCGAGTGACAATCATGCAGTGTGAAATATCAAAGACGCAAACTGAAAGAATTGCTGACACCCGTGAGATATTTGGCATGTTAACTTGTGAATGAAAGTGAGTGAAAACATCCAGCAACGTTTTCAATCTAAAAGTGCACTGTGTATAATTAAGCAATTGTCTCTCAAAAGAAAAAGAGTTAACTTGGTAACTCAGTATATGCTTGCCCACTTGTTTTGTGAACAGACCTAGGATAACTAGATTTTTTGAGCACTGGTCCGAATTAGGGTTGGGTCGATGGCTGAGCCGGCATCGCTATCCTCCGTCCCCCCGCCGCAGCAGCTACCAGCTCGCGGAAAACACACTTAATCTATGGCGGGATTGGCGGCAAATCTATGCCATTAATAAGCGAGCGCACCACTGATGCTGGCAAGCGCCGTAAATCATTTCCACGAGAGGAAAACAGATGGGGCATGCAAGCTCATTTCTAACCCTCGCGCGCGCAATTCAAGCACTCGCACGCGATCATCCCTGCGCTCGATCTTCTCTCACCTGCTCGCACGAACACTGTTTTTGTCATTTTTGTCAGTCGTG
>JAUMHG010000051.1:4843304-4857366 GCA_032359395.1 Enteromius anoplus
AACTGGTTCGGACCAGAGCAATCAGTGTGGTGTGAAAAGGACCCAAAACGGCAGAAAAATGCTACAATGTATCATTTTTTGCCCTTGGTCCGGACCAAATGAACCGAACCACAGATGTGAAAGCACCCTTAGGTACCGGTGCCATAATGGTACCGGGTTTCGGTACCCAACCCTCTGGGCCAGTTGCATAAACTTAGCCTTCATGTTAAGACAGTGTCTTAAGAGCTAGTCTGACCAACCAGCAGTTAGTTAGTTATGGGTAATCTGTTTTATGTTTTATATTCGACTAATATACATTTTTTTGCAAGTGAATTTTAAAAAAACTGTGACCAGTCTTTAGCTGACTAACTTTTAAGACTAGTCTTACCCTTTTATGCAACCGGCCTCTCTTTCTGGCAGAGCTCCTGAGAAGGAGCTGTAAAAACGTATTGAGATGTTTTTTGTAAATTATACTGCAAATATATATTCTTAAGGACATCAACACCTAATATAAGACTCTTAAGATGTACAATTTGGGACATTTAATATATTTTATTCCAGTATTGTTTAAAAAAAAAAGTTTAAAAGGTCAGCATTTTTTTTTAAAACAACAACTTTGTAACATTTTATAACCCCGTAAATGTATTTTAATGTCACTTCTGTTAAATATCATGCATCCTTGCTGAATATTAATTAAAAATATATATATAATTTCATCCTCATTTGCCTTAGTGCAAAGACTTTGTCTAAATCAAACATGATTGATCGACATCTCAATTAGTGTGTGCACAGTGGGTGGTGGAGGGTTGTTATTTGTGACTATGTGTAATATTTTAATTCTAGTCCTAACTGTCTCTTCTCTACTTTATAGTCTTCGGCGAAGAGCCTTCGTGCTACAATCGGAGAAGCATTCGAGCGCCTTCACCGCTTCCTGCGGGAACGGCAGAAGAGCATGCTGGAGGAGCTGGAGGCGGATACGGCCCGCACGCTGTCTGATATCGAACACAAGATCCAACGCTACAGCCAGCAGCTTCGTGACGTCAAGGAAGGGATCCAGATCCTTCAGGAGCGACTCAGTGAGACCAGCCGCCACGAGTTCTTGGAAGGAATAGCCCTGACGTCAGACAGGTACTGAGGAGGGCATGCGACTCAGAGAGGAGTGGGTGTGAGCGAATGTTGAGGGTGTTTTGTATGGTAGTTTGAGATTCTCTGGTCTAAAACGTTTTGTCTTCTTTCTTGTAACCGCTGGTCAGGGAGCAAGTGATTCGTGGAGGGTATTGCTGGTGGAAGCTACCAAGGCAAGTCAGGTTATTTGACTTATGTATGTGACCGTTGCCCTTTGCCGTATGTCACAGGAACCCAGTCAGAAGAGAGATTACTGAGGAACAGGCTAGGTTAGTTAGGAAGTAGAGAGACTATTGAAGTTTAATCAGTAGGGCTGGGTGTTGACATTTTTTTCTTATTTGATTTAAATTCACAAGCATATTCTATTCTATTCTCTCTAGGGTTGTAAAGGGGCAGAACATTTCTGGTTTATTTTATTTTTAACTTTACAAAATTTTCCAAAAAACCTCTCCTAGAAAGTTTTCATAAATTACCAAAACTGTTCCACCTCTTTTCAACCTTACAGTAAATTATTCTCTCTTATATATTATGTATATCAATTTTTTTCTCATAGTACATTATAATATTAAATGTTAAAATTAACAACTGACTGATTGATAATGTTTTAATGACATAATAAAATTATGTTTATTAATGCAAGTATAGATTTATGCTTCTACTCCATTTTTATATATTCAAACTGTGGCTGTCATAACTTGTTTTCACGAAAAATCATTTCAAACGTACATTTATTTAAACAAATATTAAAGAACAGGTTAGGGGGAAAATATACAGCTTAAAAATTGATGAATGTGCACATATTTTTAGCAAAATGTTTTTCTATGTAACCATCTAGCTATGGTCATTAAGTGGCTTTTTTAATGTAAATGTAACGTTGTGTACAAACCATTTTATTGACATCTTTCTCCGGTCGAAACACTGAGCAATTACATGAGACATGATACTTGTTGTACTGCTTCTTTTAGCTTACTGTCTGATGTTTGTTCGTATTTATTTTGAGCTAATACTAGTAGTAGAGAAATACTTCTACAGAGATTACTTCACCAAGAGCATCAAGGCAGTGTATGTTATTTAAATTCATAATAAATATTTGAAAGTTGAAGACTCTATCTGGTTGTGATTTATTAAATGACAGGCGTGCTATAAATCCACATTTCTTAGCCCTGCAAATCAGCATAAATATTTGCAGTTCAAGACCGCGTTTTGAGAAAACTGCATTTCTGATTGGGTGTGTAGCAGTCTTTTTTATTTGGGAATGATCGGACGGGAATGGGTTAGGAATAACATGATTAATGTTGCTCGAACTAATGAAAGTGATCTGCAGCGTTGCCCAGATTGACCTCACTCCCAACGGCGAATTTGAGCTGTTTGACTTTGCAGGGGCGGCACAGCTATGTAGAAAACACAGTATGATTCAAAAACAAGTGTTTGGAAACAGGATCTAGCCTTTGAGGAAGAATCGGCTGCTTGGGGTTTGGTGGGTTGCCAGTGTTGAATTTGAATAATGCAGTTGTTGTCCTCTGTCTCTGCAGAATAAAGGGAAAGATCCACGAAACCAACCTCACCTATGAAGACTTCCCAACATCCAAATACATGGGGCCGCTGCAGTATACCATCTGGAAGTCTCTTTTTCTGGATATATCGCCAGGTAATGCAGCAGAACTTTTTAACAGTAGCTGAAAACAACTGCATCCCTCCTGGGAACAAAACATCACACTACATATAACTGCTTAAGAATGCTTATGCCTGAAAATGAAGCTCATTATAATGTTAGCATTTAGTAATCTGCACAGATATACTAGTTTGTGTGATTCTCATGTGAGTTTTTTGATCTAGTATGTGTTTAGCAAATACTTCCCAGCATCTCAATAGTATCATGTGCTTACATTCCAGGCATAATCATTCTGAACAGTGAAAAAAAAAATCCATTTTGAGATGTATTCAGCCAAGCGCACACTGCAGGACTGAAGCTTGTTGCCCTTTCTGTTGAGTGCAGAGACTAATTTCAATCTTGTTTGCTGTCATGCTGGAGCTCGTTTACTTCATTAATTATAGACTAGGTGGGTCAAGATATTATGGTGGCTTGCTTTCGTTCAAGAAACTTTTAATTTGCACAGAGTCATTAGCTTCTGTCTTGTAGTTAGCAGTTGGACTGAGAGATATGAACAAACCCAACGCTGTTTGTGCTACAGACATAAACAATACCTCATATCGTGTGGCTTATTGAGATATTTGTTTAAGAGGTAAGACCAGTGTTATTTTAGTATTATTATTATTATCATTATAGTTTTTATATTTATGTTTCTTATTTATTTTAATGTGTTTTGTTTTATTATAATTTTTTTTAAAGTTCACATTATTTTGTTACAGTTCAGTTTTATTTTATATTTTTTAATAAATGTTCAGTTAAGTAACTTTTTTGAGTTATTTGCAAAAGCAAAGTTTCTAATCTTTTTTTATTTAATAATATTTAGATTTTTTTTAATTAAGCGATTTAATTTTTTCCCTCATAGATCCCTGTTTTAATTTTTTTTAAATATTTGAATATTTATATGATAAATATTTAAATGATCAGAATAACCATTTTTGCTTGGTGGCACAAAGACAGGGCAAAAAAATAAATAAAAAAACGGAGACCAGAATATTCACCCAGGAGCTACCCAGTGCGCCATAGCAACTAGTCAGGACACCTTAGCAACAGTTCTGCATCCACCTTGCATCATGTCAGCTAGTATCAAGCACTAATACATTTTGTATTTTCAGAAAGAAATGACTCCTCTTTGAATAGCGGAGTCATTTGTGCAACTGTTGCTCACTAATATAGTAATCATGTCCAAATATCTAATACTAATCATTGTGTGTATATATTATTGCATCCAATTAGAGATGATCTAATCAACACAAACACAGGCTGTGTGTTTACAGCTCTGTGAATGAGATAGTACATGTCTGATTGAGCTCTGCGCAAGCGGGCCATTTTAATAGCTGTGGTGAGAAGCGCTGCAGGCCTCCTCCATCTGTATTCTCCCTCAGTAGCCACCTGAGGCAGAGCATTATTTAAAATAACACAGCAGGGAATATCTCACTCTTTCAATCAATTCTCCAATTTACCAGCGTCCTTTACACCGACAGAAATAGGCAAGGGGCAGCGCTCAGCCTGTCACATGAAACAAATCCAGTTCAAATCCTTCCTTCCATACTGCTGCACTCGATGCTTTTTATTCTGTACTGCCATTGCGGGGTTTTTTTTCTATTTCCAGATAGACATTTCCAGTATCTTTTTTTTTATTTATTTTTTTTTTCTGTCAACCTCAACGGAAATATATATTTTTTTTCATTCTGAATCTGAGGTCAGTTTTATGTACAGTCCTGTAAAAAAGCTGTTAAACATACACACACATTTTATGTTTATTTATTGTAAATAATATTGATATAGTATAATTTTTTTTATAATTAATTTTATTTTTTAAATATTTATTTTTTGGCATTTTTTTGTCTTTTATTTAAATGGAAAGATCAATGTTGATGGGAAGTGAAGCCACTCCTTAATTATTTTAATAATGTACTGAGGGTCATTGTCTTGTTGGAAGGTAAACCTTCAGCCCAGTCTGAGGTCCTAAGCACTCTGGAGAAGGTTTTGGTCCAGGATATCCCTGTACTTGGGCCTGTATTCATCTTTCCCTCGATTGCAACTAGTCGTCCTGTCCCTGCAGCTGAAAGACACCCCGACGGCATGATGCTGCCACCACCACGCTTCACTGTTGGGGCTGTATTGGACAGGTGACGAGCAGTGCCTGGGTTTCTCCACACATACCGCTTAGAATTAAGGCCAGAGACCAGAGAATCTTATTTCTCACCATCTTGGAGTCCTTCAGGTGTTTTTTAGCAAACTCCATGCAGGCTTTCATGTGTCTTGCACTGAGGAGAGGCATTTTTTGTAATTTTTTTTGTAACCTTGGCCATATCTGTGCCTTGCCACAATTCTGTCTCTGAGCTCTTCAGGCAGTTCCTTTGACCTCATGATTCTCATTTGCTCTGACAGGCATTGTGAGCTGTAAGGTCTTACATAGACAGGTGTGTGGCTTTCCTAATCAAGTCCAATCAGTATAATCAACCACAGCTGGACTCAAATGAAGGCGTAGAACCATCTCAAGGAGGATCAGAAGAAATGGACAGCTCCTGAGTTAAATATATGAGTGTCACAGCAAGGGTCTGAATACTTAGGACCATGTGATATTTCAGTTTTTCTTTTTTTATAAATCTGCAAAAATGGCACCAATTCTGTGTTTTTCTGTCAATACACCCCTGTGTGTACATTGAGGGGGGAAAAATGAACTTAAATGATTTTAGCAAATGACTGCAATATAACAATTTGAGTGGAAAAATGTAAGGGGATTTGAATACTTTCCATACCCAATGCATAAAATAAATATACACAGTACACACACACACATTATCTTAGCAAAATTCTTTATAATGGATGCAATTAATCAAGATTAATCATCTGACAGCACTTGTGATATGTGATATTTGTTTTTATAAATACATTTTAAAAATGCATTATGTGCAATTTACGTTTGCATACTTTTTTTTTTTAAGTTGAGTGTTGATCATCTATTTAAAAATAAATAGTAATCAACTTTAAGTTCTTATGCCTAACTGTAACCTTATCATGTAAAATGGCTCTCTATAGTTAAGCGTAAGCTTCCATCATTTATTTATTTATTTTCCTCCTCCCAACCTAAACAGCAATATTTTTTGGCACTTTAGCCGGGTTCTTGTGCTTGTTTTGTTTTTTGTGACTCTGAGAGAGCGAGGACAGGCAGAAACCGATCGAAAGCAAGGCGACAGAGGTTCAATTATTTATAGGTTACCTGAAGCGCAAACTGCCAATGTCAAAGAGTGGAAATGTCGACATCCTATCCTCTGGACCTGCCTCTGGCTCTGCCGTGTTGTAGTGAAGGTTTTAAATAGCCAAGACAAAAATATTTAGCAAATTTCCGTCTTCGTCTCTGGTCTCTTGCAGACATGCCCATCTTTGGACTGCTGAAAAAACAAGCCAGCATTGTTGCACAGTTAAATGTTCCAGCCTGATTTCATACAAACTCTAACAATTTTACTTGTATAAAAACCCCACCAGTGGTGCAATGCAAAAGAATGCATAACATGCCTTAAACGCGATTGCTTCAGATAAGCATTCTCCCCATATTTCCTCATCATGAAGTTTCATAGCTCAGTTGTCCAGAATGATATCTTGGAGTCTTGCATATGGTAATGTTGCAACTGCTTGGCTCGGGTTTCTTTTTCAGGTCCAAGCTAGTGGCATGTGTCCATTGTTTTTGTCTGTATGTTTTCTATCCAGGGTTTGTTCTTCTCTCAGTCCATTTCTTTGGCACACTTGGCCACCACTGAACCCACAGCAAGCTGGCACCATAATGGCCATTGCAGATCGTCCGCTGCAGGCATCCCCAGCCAGGCAGCTGCTGATGGATAGAGTTTATTTATCCTTCCTCAACAAAGTACTCAATGCCTGGCAGCAGCACTGAAACAATGGCCAGAGCTGCAGACTTTAAACACTTTTGCTCCTGGTCTGTTCTTTTATTCTGCTTGCTGGATGCATCTTAAAGTGTTTGAACACAAAGGATTGTAAGCTTTAAGTGACCTGACCAATAATGAATTAGAGGGAGTGTGTTGAGGTTTCAGAGGAGTATTATTTCACCAGCTCAGGTAATAACTGTGTCAGCGCTTTTGATTGACAACAATGACCTCCCCAAACACCCTTTTCCGGCTGCTCCTGTAGTCTTTTTGCCACTTTTCTTTTTAATATATATAGAAGAGAGAAAAGAAGGAAGAGGTGGAATGTGATATTTAGGTAAAAGCCCACAGTGTACTAACCGCTAGACCACTGTGACCTTTTTGTCTTCTATGGATGTGCACATATAGACACCCAAAGGCAAACCATATCTTTCTAACTCCTAATAGATCCCTTTTAGGGAATCAATCTGATCAATTCTGGAGGTACTGTATCTGGAGGTCATAGAGAATTATTTAAATTAAACAATTGAAATATGTTTTCAAAATTGTTGTATTTATTTAATGTATTTCTATTTTTTCTTTTGTTTTGTTTTTTTTAAATATTTGTACTTTTAATTTTATTTTTTATATTTTAAATGATTTTTTTCTATTAATTCTTCTTTTATATTTATTCATTTAATTCTTATATATATATATATAGATATACATATTTATAATTTAAAAAAATGTATTAATACATTTATATTTTCATAATTATTTTTTATATTTATTTTTCTATTTTCTATTTCTTTTTCTATTTTTTTATTTATATTTATAGTTTTTTGTGTTTCTATACATTTTTATTTTTATATTTGAATTCAATTTTTATGTTTACTGATGTTTTATGCGTGTGTACCTAATATTTTTTTTAATATATATATATATTTTTTTATTTTATTTTATGTATGTTTATATTTGTATTTATTATTATTATTAGTTATATTATTGATTTTTGTTATTAGTATTGTTTTATTTATTTATTTATTTTGTTTGTTTTTTTAATTGTCCTTATTGCTGGATTTTATGGGTCTTTTTTATTGTTTGTCTGCTCTCTGTAAAGCACTTTGAGCTACATACAAATGTATGAAAAGTGCTATATAAATGAAATGTATTATTATTATTATTATTGTTATAATTTTTTATGCATGTTGAACCGCTGCACTATAACAGGTGATAAGCTTAATTTGGGCGGATTCTAAATGCACAATTTTAATTTCTTCATGCTTATGCTCACAGTGCCTGCTGCTTTAACCATGGACCCCATCACGGCTCACCAGCGACTCATACTATCAGACGACTGCACCATCGTTGCGTACGGGAACCTGCACCCGCAGCCCCTGCAGGATTCCCCGCGCCGCTTCGACGTGGAGGTGTCCGTGCTGGGAGCCGAGGGCTTCTCGGCAGGCGTCCACTACTGGGAGGTGATGGTGTCCGAGAAAACCCAGTGGATGATCGGCGTGGCCAACGAAACTGTGAACCGCAAAGGCAGCATCCAGATCCAGCCCAGCCGAGGCTTCTACTGCATCGTCATGCATGACGGCAATCAATACAGCGCTTGCACCGAGCCCTGGACGCGCCTCAACGTCAAGAGCAAACTTGAGAAAGTGGGCGTCTACTTGGACTACCCCAAAGGTTTGCTGGTTTTCTATAACGCCGATGACATGTCCTGGCTCTACACCTACCGAGAGAAGTTTCTAGCTAAACTTTATCCATACTTCAGCCCCGGTCAAAGTCACGCCAACGGAAAAAACGTGCAGCCCTTGCGAATTAACACCGTGCGTTTATAGGAGCCGAGTCAGCAAAGAACCTGAAGAAGAAACTCAAATCTAGGTTGTGTAATAAGGCAGCTTGTGTCTTTCAGCTTACCTTTGGGCGCTCGGTGGGTCGCCGACACGTTACTGAATGAAGCAATCTGACTGATGGATTGTGACGTAAGGCTCTAGATGCCTGCAGTTGGTAAATAAAATGGAGAGCCTCGCACTTTTCTGAGAGTTGCCTGTGGGTGTTTTGTACATTTTATTGTCGCCGGTCATTTGTAATCTCGGCCTGCTTGCCCAAGATTTCCCAGCTGCTGTACACAACACCCCGACTTCTGTTCCTTCAGCCCCTGCAGGGTCCAAACGCTCCTTTCATGGCTCGAGCCTGGGAAAAAGAGCTTATCTGTTGTGCAGACAGACATATAAAATGTTTTGCCCGTTTCATTTTGTGCAGTTGGTTTTGGTGTGTTTGTGGAGACACTGAACTAGTCCTGTGCAAACTTCTTGCTTCATTTTTTTTCTTTATTTCTCAATAACTGCATGATCGGCGAGTGGAATATTGTGTCCCTCAGGTCATGCTGACTGCAGTAATCAGGCCTCTGTGTGCGTGAATCATCGTCTCCGTGTTTTTATCCCCTGCTAGTCGAGATTCAGGACTCGCACGCCGCTACCGCATCTGCTGCTATTAAAGGGGCCGTGACCTTGCGCATTTGTACATATCGCAGGACAGGTGATAGCTTTGGCCTTGCTGTATCTCCCTGCCCCTGTAGCTATCTTTTTTATTTATTCATCTTGTGCTTACTTTCTAGAACATTCCAGTGTTTAGGGTCCCGGGACGCCTCGTTAAAAGAGGGTTCAAGTGTTAAAGAGGACCCTGGGTCATCTTTCTGCTTTAACGCATTTAATCAGGTTAGAAGAAATGAAAGACATTTCCGTTTGTGAGAGACTACATCCATTGCTCTTAGAAAAGTATTGAAATAGCTGTATGTTTGTTTTGTTTTGTTATTAATAACCCTTGTAAATAAGGACCTGATGCAATTTCAAGGACTTATATATTACAATATAAATTGAAATTATATATTATATTCATATAATTTAAATGTATATTATGAATTGCCAAACAGGAAATAATTAAATAAAATATAAATATATAAATAAAAAAAAGTGAATATCCGTTTGTATGTTTGTGTGTGTACACAGACATACACACACAAACACATGTATGTTGCACTGCAGTAATCTTAATGTATAGTTTTAAGTCTGATAATATGAATTTAAATTGTGAATATGTACTACTAATAATAAAATTAACAATAATACAAAATATATATAAATGCAAAGCATGAGTATATGTATAGAAGTTAATCTGAATATATAGTTGACATGCCTCATAATAAAGATATATATATAGAGAGATGTTGACCATATATATTCTGATTTACAATTACAGTATATGTTAAAAAAAATATTTGTTTAGTTATATTTTCAGAATTATTTTTCATGATTTATATGGACATAAATAAAATAAAGATGTTCGTATATTCAGACTTACATCTTCATATTACAATTATATATAAACTTATAACTATATATTATGTATATTTATATATATATATAAAATATATACTATATATTATATAAATATATATATATGCAGATTTTTATCTATGTACTAAGATTACGACTATATATTCTGAAGTACATTTATATATTCAGATTTGTAACTATTCACAATTTACATTTATATATTCTGATTTTATATAGATATGTATTGTTTGGCTTTTCATTTTATATATATATATATATATTTAATTTTTTTTTTTTTTTTTTTTACAATGCATATATACTTTTAAGAGAAAACACTACAATCTTGGAATGCACTCATAAATTCTCCTTAATTACTCAGATGTGGCCACTATTTCAAGTGCGTTGACGTTCTCCGAGGCTCAGCTGTGAGTTTTAACACTAGTTATTATTGCTGTTTCCTCCATCAATTCTTGCCATCATACGGCCTGGTTTGAGATAACTTCACCTGGAATGACAGACAGGCTCTGAATCCCGCCGTTTTGTTCTGTACTTGAACCTCTCCACTCCTGGTTCTGATGTGCGTGTGTGTCGTGTTTGGTGTTCAAGGGGAAAGATGTGTATGACATGGACCTCGAGGTTGTTATTACTATTGTTAGGTGATGGTGATGGGTTCTTTATGATATATAGTTATATACTGCTGAAGATTGTTGTTGTTTGTGATGACGATGATGATGATGATGATTTTTGTGTTAGGATGAGAGCTGCTTGACACCCATCATTGTCTAAATGCAGTCTGATGAGCTTTTAAACTGGAGGTTCATGGGAAAATGTTTTAATGTTCAATTAAAAGAAATGGTAAAACCAGAAGCATTTCTGACTCTTCATTGTTTAACTGATTTCATAAACAGTCCAAGAAGTGTCACATAAGACAAAAACATGAAAGTTTGATTGAAGATCATATGAGTGAATGTTATTCAGGAAACAGAATCTGAATGAAGATTTGCCTTCAGGGGTTTAACTAGTAAAAACTAGTAGCTAATACTGTTCTTCAGAACTGTGGCGTTAAACCACACTAACAGAAATATATTAAGCAATGTTAATTTTGTATTATTTATTTATTTATAGTTTTGTATATCTAAATGTAGGTTTTTTTTAAGGCAGTTTTCAAATTTTTTTTTTTTTACATATATATATACATATATATATAAAAACGGGGGGGAATCATTCTTTGCTTCTTTCAGCAGGTCAAACTCAGTTTTTCCTTCGACATGCACTTTTCTGTTTCAGCTGTTAATGACGCATCACAGGACAAAGCGAGCAACTGACAAATCACTTGTGCATCTGAAAACAATGTACTGTTATTAGACCCTTAGTCCCCCAAACTACAGAAGAATGGTTTGTGTGCAAGAAGAAGAATTGATTTTCCTTGCATTTTTAATGAAATCATTGCATCAACCTGTGTCCAACAAGACGCAGGGAAACTCTGGAGACTCGAGACATGGTTTATGGATCTTATATTGCACGAACGTTGTGTTATTAACTAAGACGCCCTCAGGACAAGGGTCCGGTCAAACCTGTAGACTTCTCTGCAATGTACAGGTATCTCTACAAAGGAAGATGCTGTCATACAGATACACAGTAACTAGGTGTGGGTGGTGTGAGGTTTCAGCTTTAAAATCAGACAAAAGGCTGAAAGAATGCCGTCACGCTGTCTTAAAGACTCCACGCTGTGATTATATTAAAAAGCTCACTTTCTCACACCTAGAAATGTGCTTCTGCTTTAGGGAAGATATTATACTTTAGTGAGCAACCTTCCTGTATAGCACCAGATGCGACAGATATCATGATGATGGGGCCTCGTAGGCAAGTTAAATCATTCAGAATTAGTCAATAGTGTCTGATATAATAGGTTTTGAGTATCTTCTCATGGTTATTTGTGTCACTTAAGCTGTAAATTGGTCTTTCTCTCAGTCCTTACCCGACAATCATTTTTTTTAACCACTATATATTCTATATAAACTCCTTGATTTTTTTTTTAAGTAAACTTTTTTTGCTCTGTGTTATTTTAGTATAATTGATATATATGAATATTTATGCATTTTTTAATTTTACCTGCTATTTTTGTATGTCAAATCAACTTAAATCAGAAATGTAGCCTTAGCAAGTATCTGAAATAAAATATTTTAATAAATAATTTCAGTTAACATTTATTTTAAATAATCAAGTATTAGTTTTAGTGTTAGTCCCAGTTAACAATATTCCTAAACAGGGTTGTTATTGATAAATGTGAAATATAAATGTAAAAATAGAAGCTTATTTAAAATATGAATAAATACTGTAGTACATGATACTAAAATAACACGCTTAAATATAATATATTACATGTAATGCAACTGAAATAATTTGAAAGCACCAAAATTATTATAACTTAAACTAAGGAAACCAGTATTATTGAAACTAATTTTTAAAAATAATTTTAATTAATAGAAGTATAAGAAAAATAAAACAAATAGACAAAAACTTGAATCTAAAAAAATGTTTTCTTGGAAACTAACTGAAATAAAATGTAAAAAGTTTAAAGTACTAAAATAACAACAACAACAAAAAACTAATAATGAATAAAAATGCACATAGTTAAAACTCATCTCTCTCGCTCTCTCTCTCTCTCTCTCTCTCTATATATATATATATATAATTATATGTCATATATTCACTAAACACCTTGTCACATAATTTGAATTCCTTATCACATTTATTCCATAGGTTTACCTCTTTAACAGAAATGCAATTATTATTTAAATTTGGTCTGTCTGAATACTGGATTCTGATTGGCTGGCGGGTATGCATTAAAACAATCAGTTTAATTCCATGTGCTGCTTTAACTGATGCACAAAAACCCACACACATCACTCTCACACTCACAGGTTGTTGATTATACCTCACATAACTAATACTAAAATAGCGCTGTTGGTTATACATGTCATCAGAGTGGTTGTCTCTCCTGTGCATGTGCCTGTGCAGGTCTGAGTTCTTGTGTCTTCATGTGCTGTCACTTGTAGCGTTTGCCCTGTGGTGCTTTTCCACAGAACTCCGCTGAAGCTACAGAAAGGTAGACGGGCCGATTAACAAAGGCTTCTTCAGTTTCAGAGTATGCACAGGGAGACCTCTGCTGTTGAAAGATATACTGTAACCTCATCCAAAGAGCTTATTTTTCCCTTCAACTTTTTGATTACTCTTATTTTTACTTGTCGGGTCATGAATGTGCTCTTCATAAACCTGTACCGATTCCAAGTTGCGGGAAACTTTGGAGTTTGATGAATGTGCTCATGACAAACAACCAGTGCCTTCAAGCACTTCTGTACGCATAAATACTTTATTGCACATTTTTATTTTTTAAGTTAACTCTAAATACCAGTTCTCATATGTCACTATTGTTCTGTGAAGCACAGCTCCCCTCGGGCCCGATTGCTTTTTTTTTTTAGGGAACTGTTAACTGGTTTTGGGTTTAAAAATAATGCAACAATCTGACATGAAACCAGCTGGCGCTCTCAGAATGAACAGATTATTTACTTTGCGAGGTAAATGCACCTCATAAACTCGTGAATTCTTAACACATCTGTTTCAGGAACCTTAATGTGTCTTTTTCTATCAGATTTTGCCATGCACAGATGATCCATCAAACGTCTTTGTCTTTGGTAACATGGACATTGACGGATTGGCCATCTCCTTTTGCAGTTTTCAGCTTCACAAACCTCCTTCATCAGAGTTAATTCAGAATTCATGCATCAAGCTAAAATCATGTGTTTTCACATTTTTTTTCCCAGGGTCACTTGACATGACATGGCCACGTTATCTCGTCAGATCATATATATATATATATACACACAAAATCAGTTTTTTTTGCAGTAAGAATATTTGATGTTTTCTAATATATATATAGATATATATATATTTTTTTAAATAACTGGTTTCTATTTGAATATATTTTAAAATGTGGTTAATTCCTGTGATTTCAAAGCTTTTTAGCATCATTACTCTAGTCACATAATCCTCCAGAAATCATTCTAATGTTGTTTTGCTGCTCAAAAAACATTTATCTG
>JAUMHG010000051.1:4857466-4876477 GCA_032359395.1 Enteromius anoplus
TATATATTTGTAATCTGCAAAGAAGTGGAAAACATAACTCAGTATTAGGCATATAATAAAGTCTTAAAGGTGCTGTATGTAAGTGTTTGACTCTGTTAAAGCATAGAAATGCCATATGTTTGCAGATATTTAAGATAAATGCTAAGATATGTTTGTCTGAAAAGCAATGCTACAGTCTGTTGTTCTCATTTGGAAATAAGTGTTCTGTGATTCAATGTCTGTTTGTTTTAGTCTACGTAACCCACCCACTGCCAGTTTACACAATTGTATTTGGCTGGTTGCCAGCTGACAGAGCTTATTTAATTTATTTCATCGTCATGTGCGTCAAGCATAGGGTGAATAAACTCTCTCCAATATTTAGAATTAGGATTGCCATACCTAGTTCAACCAATTCTACGTACAGCACCTTTAAAAATCCTCCATATGAAAATCTGCTTATTAGAACCTAACAAATATTTGAAGTCTGGCTCAAAATGAAGAAGAAATGAAGTTTTTCTGCTGATTAAGAGACTTCTCCACCTCTCAGAATGGCTGCAGTCAGTCCTGGCCCTCATGATCCTGTCTGTGGTGCTCTCTTCCATCTCCTTCATGGCGTTCCTCGGACAGCTCTTCACCATGTCCAAAGGGGGTCTTTTCTACTTCACTGGCCTGTGCCAACTATTTGCAGGTATTTATGAAACGAACTTTCGTATTAATTTTTGGTTACACTTTATTTTAAGGTGTGCACATATACATTTAAATAATCTTAACTTAAAGGAAAAATTCACCCCAAAATGTCAAGTCTGTCATCATTGACTCCCCCTCGAGTAGTTCCAATCCTGTATGAATTTCTTTGTGGAAGATGGAAGATATTTTGATGAAAGTTTGTAACCAGGCTGTTTTGGGTCCCCATAGACTTCCATTGTATTTTTTTTTTTGTACTATGGAAGTCAAACCAGCCTGGTTCCAAAACAGAATTTTCATTTTTGGGTGAAATGTTCCTTTAAAGTGTTACATAATTTCTTTTTAATTTAGGTATGGAGTTAAGACAGAAAGTTCATATTGTAATCTCGCTCCCTATTTTAGTGCTTCCCCCTTGTGGTAACTTTTTAATTGTAACTCCATTTGCTCCATTCACATTTACAGGTTTTGCAGCGTTTGCGGCTGTTCTTATCTTCACCTTTCAAAGGAGTGCGATTCTTCAAGACTCCAGAGAGCTGGAAAAGGGTCATTTCGGCTACTGTTACATTCTGGCATGGGTCTGTGTGCCTCTTTTACTTATCAGTGGCGCACTTTATGTGCATCTGCGCAAACAGGCCTGATTTTCTGCTTAACACCACGCATGTACTTTAGCAGTTTATAGTCCGCCATGAGTTATACAGCATTTGCTTATGGCTGTGATTAGGCAAGCCTGTTTTTGATAGTCCTTATTGTTATTTATTATTATTACATCATTAGTTTAGGACCAAACTCTAAAAACTTGCTTTGCTGCTTTTGTGGAGTTGAAACAAAGCTTGCTGTATTTTGCCATAGTGGGGTGACTGCTGCTCTAAGTTTGTTGCTGGCAGTCAAGTGGGATTTTGATGCAAAATCTATTTTTTAAAAGGAAAAAAAAAGTTTACTCATCCACAAGGTATCCAAGGCGCACAGCTGAAGAGATTTGGAGAAATGTAGCATCATATCACTCAAAAAAGAAATGATTGCTGAATGAATCCAATCAGCTGATAAAAACAATAATTCACAAAAGCGTGTTTTTAATAAATCCATCATCAAGGTGCTAAAAGGCCTAGCTACAGTAAAATACAACTCCTCTAGCCATCTCTTTCTCCATTAAAAATGTGATTTTGATGAGAGAGGAAACGGGAGATGGACTTTTTCTCTGGAGGAAGCATTATTATGGACTGATATTTTGTTCAGAAGCAACACTTTTATTTTAAGGTGCGCATAATACAGAGTAATTACCCAGTAAGTACTTAGTATTAGCTGTTATAATTACATAAAACAAAATTACCAGAAGTTTGTAATCGTGTAGATGTAATAGGCTGCAACTGTTACATTAGAATTACAGAATATTACACAGGCATATGTTACTAAAGATAAAGTGTATATTAAGATTGTACTTGAGTGTACTTCATGTGTATCTATACTGTCCCCCTTATGTAGCTGCAGCTTAGTTTAATTTAACCCATTAGTACACAGCCTAAACACATGCAATACCTTTTCTGATTTCATTATAATTACAGAATATTACACAGACATGAGCTACTTAAATTAAACTGTATCAAGATTGTAGTTAAGTAGCTGTGTAACAGACTCGGTCTGTAACACATGTAACAGTAGCTGTCTGTTACATAGTTACAAACTGTAATTACAGGCTGTTCCATAACTTAGTTACTTGATTACAAGTACATTTTATTACATGTACAAGTACAATGACTACTGCTAAGTACCTAATTAGGTAATTAGTCTGTATTATGACACCTTCAAATAAAGGGTTACCAAACAAACTTTTAAAATAACTTTTCACTTCGCAAGATGTAATTGATGGGCTGGAGTCATGTGGATTATTGTGATGCTTTTATCAGCTTTCATTTTGACGGCACACATTCACTTCAAAGGATGCATTGTGAGCAAGTGATGCAATGCAACATTTCCCCAAATCTGTTCGTTTGAAGAAACAAATGTTAAGCTAATTTTCATTGATGGGTGAACTTATTTTATATAACGCTTTAAGAAAACTGGAGTGTAAAAAACAGAATTCCCAAAACTGGAAAGGTTACACCTGTTATTTTTTCCCAATCCTAAATATGTGCCCATGTGCATTTTGATGTTTTTTTATTATGTATGCAAATATTTTTAACAATGACAACAGTAGTTATGATCTTTTAGAGTAAACTTTCAGTGTGACAATGAATAAACACAAAAATGCTGCAGTTCAAGTAGGATCATCAAGTGTCCCCTAGAAAATGTTTGGTATCGAGTGACTCACGGTGCTCTTTAAGTAGTTTACATAGTAATGCGATTGAATCAGTAGATGTTACATTATAACAATCTGCACTGCTAATTAAAATAAATATTAAATTCAAACTGCTCAGACAAACATGTACTTATTATGTTTTGTTAAATTATCAGCTCGACAACATACCTTCATATTACACATTCTCTGCTTCAGAAGCTCTGTTGATTCTATCTAGGCCCAAAATCAACATCAGTAGCATGACACTTCAGATAGACATGGTGATTAAAGAGGAATGCCTGCATTAATTGCACGAGTTGCATGGAATTCCAGTAACTTGTTCATGCAAAACCCAAACGGTGAGCAAAGGTGAGCTCAGCATAGTTTTTTTCTCAGTGGATTAAAACACTCCTTCGTACATGTACTTCCCTGCATGTGTCTACAGATCTAGTATGTATCTTGTAACCTCATGTCCGCGCACCCAGAGGTGTATGATGTGAAAAGAGACCACTAGGCAGGTGTTGAGTTCCAGCCTGGCCCTCTTTTGACTGTAGCTGGGAGGGAAGGAAGGAAGGTCTCAATCTCTGCTCCCCGGAGAAGACTGGCTCGGCTGGTATAACCAGTCACGAAAGTGAGCCGGTGACAGGGACGTGTTTACTAAAGACACAACAAGGACAGATAACTAATATCAGACTTGAGCCGAGGGAGACCAGAGCATGTTGTAGGGATGGTTTGCTGATGATATGCTGACTCAAGACGTGGATTTGGGCGAAAGCTAAAAATGGGCAGATCACGGGGATGACTAGTCGCTTACATTGGCTGGTGACGGGGAGTAATTCAACACTAGACAGAGAGAGGCCATTTAGAATGGGAGGAGACAGCAGCGATATGTCAGAACTTGACGGAAAGAGCCGATGGACTGAGGGTGTGTGAGTGAGTGAGACAGACGGGCGCAGACAGGTAAGACTCCACTTTTAGTACCTACTGTAATTCTTTAAAAGTGTTATTATAAAACAGAGAAACAAAACTTAGTTCTGGCATCAAATATGCGAAAAAGCAGTACGCTTGCTAAGTAAAATGAGTATTTAAGTGTGAATTTTTTTGGGCACTTTATGTGTAATTAAAGGTAGAAAAAAAATTCATATTAAATGTAATGGCTGAACTTTACAGTCTTTTTGACCTCCTTCATAATCACCTTTCTTTCGTAAAATATGGTTGAGGCTTACCGACATAGTACTGACAAACATTTATGGTGGTGGTAAGCGAAAATATATTTGTGCTTAACACTTGTGAAAAAGAAGTATGCGTTTGTTTACTTAAAAAAAAAAACAGAGCACTTAAATGAAAACTGGATGTAATGTGCTTCAACACTTAAACGCATGTTAATTGCAATTTAATAAAATATATTGTCGTTTCATTTTATAATAAATGTAATTAGCTACATTTTGAAGTGCTTTTTGATTTACATTACAGTACATTGTTAAATGTAATTTTATAATTATTATAATTTTTTACATTAACTGAAATATACTTTAATTTAATTTCTATTTATACTCTAATAGAATATTAATACATGTGTCTGTCATGTATTTTACAAATTTGTAATGATGATGTTGTATTTAAAAGAAATATTAAATAACACACTGTAATTAAAATTATAATCAAGTACGTTGCTTTAGTATTTTTATGTACTTTAAAGTACACTTTTCATTTGACATTATTACAATGTTCATACTTCATACTTTTATTTCCTTAATATTATATTATCCCCAAGGGATTTTTGTAATGTATTTGAGATTTGAAGTACAAAAGAAGTGCACATTCAGTACAGTTAAGCACACCTCTTTCTCACAAGGGTGTTGACCAAACCAAACCAAAAAATAATTATGTTGTTGTGTTCCCTCAAGTCTGTATTCCAGGTCATTTCAAAGCTCTCCAGATCTTCCCAGGACGATGGCAACAATTCCACCATGAAGTCTCCAGCTTTTCCATTGACTCTTGGTGTTTAAAAAGGGTTAAATATCTTCAAGAACCTCAACTATCTGAATAATTCACCAGCCTCCTCCTCCTTCAAGTTCTTAAAACAGCTGCCATTTATTGTTTACACATCAACATGTAATTTTCCACAGTCGTTTTCCTTATAGTAGAAGGATATCTCCAACTGTCGTCAGGCTCCAATCATGTCAAACTCTCACGAGCAGAGCCTCAACGAGAACATCATCTTCGCTCCACTGACAGAGTCCAATCCTGACTTCTTGCACAGCGAGGAGGAGCGTTATTGTTTGGAAAGCCTGGTGTGCTCCGGCCGTGATGCTTTCTACACCAAACTCCACCAAGAACAGATCAGCTCGTTCCTGTCCCCCGGCGAGGTGAACAATATCTCCGGCTGGGCCGAGGACTATCATCAAAGCGATGCTAACCAGGAGGATGGAAACGGTGAGGTGGAGGTCGGCTCTGATGGGGAGGACTTCTCTGGACATTACTTTCCCACAGAGTCCGACATTCCGGCGCCATGCTTGGAACTGGGATGGCCGGAAAAGACCATCTGGATGGACATGGGGCAGATTCACGTCTACACCAACCCTCCTGCAGAGGACACGCCCACCATACGGGAAATCCTCAGGAGACACCTACAAGGAGCCACTAGGGTAAGACCAGAGCCGTTTTTCGCAAAAGCATCGTAAGCTGAGTTTGTGTCAATAGCTTTGCGGTCTACTTAGGGTTATGATGCTTTTGGGAAACGCAGGCCAGAAGCTAAAGAGGTCGACTTTGAGGCCCATCACACCAAGAACGATAACTAGATATGGATTTTAAAATAATTCTTAATTTAAAGAAAAGCAGATTCATCACAAGTGATAGCAGCACAAAGGAACAATATCATTTTAATGCATTTTTCCCCCTATGCTCATGAACCTTACCTTAACCTGACAGCCAATCAGAAACCACCAGAGCTGGGGCCTGTTTCATAACAGCTTTATCAAATAACCCAGGTTTATTTCAGTTAATAAGTCTGACTCACTGAAATAAGCTTGGCTTGTTAGGTAAACTTGTTTTGTGTGACAAGTGACAGACAACAATAACAAACTATTAGTAGATATTGTAGTTATCTTCATGGTTATGATTCTTGGTGTGAACAGGCCTTTGCAATCTGAATAATTATCATAATTTTAATGGTGCAAACTAGTGATTTCCAAAAATGATTAATCGCATCCAAAATATAGGTTTTTGTTTACATGATATATTCGTATACACCATGTTTATTTATTAAATTTAGTGCAATTTCATGTATATATTTAAGAAAAATATGTTATGCTCATATATTAAATATAATTATATCTTACATAAATGTATAAATGTGTAAAAATTTTATTTATGCATAATAAATATACACATACATATATAATGTAAACAATTAATTCTGATTAATTGTTTGACAGCACTAATAAATACCTTACTGTAACTTTAAAGTACAGTAATTTGTTAATGAAGTGGTATAAAACTCAATTTTGTAAGTGAAAAAACAAGCCATCTTATAATTTACACTGAAAATCCATAAATTGACATTCCCAGACTTTTCTATATACAGTATGTCTATACATTATCTGTAATACTGTATTACCGTATAAGCTAAGATTTGATTTATCATGCATGTTACTGCATTTATTTATTTATTTTTCAGGTAATTTTCTAGCAACCAAAGCTGCCTTTTTAAACTATACATTTAAAAGATATTGTGTTTAACAGTGTAGTTAAATGAACTTAAGCAGACAATTTAGAATGATGTTGCTTATGAAGATCCTTCTACTGGAAGTGTTTTAGAATGCTTCCTGTACACATATATATCTATATCTATTTTTTTGTATTTGTGTCTGGCAGCTCATCGCTATAGTAACAGATAAACTGTCAGACATCGTTGTGATTGGTGACCTCCAAAACGCTGCATCCCGTGGGGTTCCTGTGTACATCATCCTCAACAAAAGATCTGTGGAGGAGAACTGCTCTTTGGATCGGCTTCAACATCCAGTGAGTAGATACAGTTGACTAAATCTAACTTAAAAACAAAACAAAAAAAACAAAAAAAAAAACATTTGACTTAAATTATTTCGAAGGCTGAAAAACCCTAGTTTCACTTTTAATTTAAAGTTGTTGTTGTTTTTTTCAAAAGAAATACTTTTCTTGGTGGTTTTTAAAAGTAGCATTTAAAAAATATTAAAAATACTTTTTGTCACTATTTATGTTTCATAAATGTTAAAATATGACAAAAAGACAAAACTAACAAATGAAAATGAAAATAAAATGTATTAATGAAAACAATAGTATCTTAATCATAACGCATAACAAATAATGACCCAGTGTTCTGCCGGATTTTGTCCTGGTTTCCATGATAATATTTCAAGCCAGTTATACAACCTTTAGACCACAAAACCTACATGCACACCTTAACAGACTGAACTTTAGGCTGTTCCACTAAACAAAAGACCTAGACACACCTTAGTGGATAACTCTGCATCTGTTAGCAAATGCTCCTCTCCATCACAGAGTTTATTGCTCTTTCTGTCTCTGTAAGTATGAATGAGAAGAACTCACAAAGCAGCGATGAACAGGTTCAGCCACATTCATCTGGTGTACATGATTGGCGTGCGGTTGTGGAAGGCTTTGGGTTAAATCACTCCGCATCTCTGAAACTTTACAGGAACTGACCTTTGCTTAAAAGCAGTTTCTAGTGCATTGGAAATCAACCGAATAAATGCTTGAGATATGCATTCATGTTTCCGAAATGTTGGGTTTCGCAATGTATTTCACGGGAGTCTCTTCCACATAATCCAGAATATCATGGTGCGCGTTCTTGGAGGTAAAACGTACCTGACACGTGACACTAAGATGGTGGTCGGAGAAATGAAGGACAACTTTGTGCTGGTGGATCTGGAGACAGTGATTTCTGGGAGCTACAGGTAAAGAAAGGTTTTATGAAATTAAAAGAGCTCATAAATCAGCCAGTTAAAGACTTGCTTTAGGGAACATGGGTGGGAACCTTCTGGGATTTGAACCAACTTTTGGGTTGCCAGCTCACACCTTTAAAGACTATAAGCCACACCACCCCTACATTATTCAGACGATTAGAGAAATTAACAGTTTGTGGGAACAATTCGTTTGTATCTTTCACAGTTGTTAAAGTACACTACAGTTAAAAAGGTAGCTAAAAGCTTTCAGTGTAAGAAGTCTCTTATGTTTACCCAGGCTGCATTTAATTGATCAACCACAGTAAACAAATTAAATATTATTAACAATTTTAAATAGTTGTTTTCTATTTGAATATATTTTATGCTGCAATTAATTCCTGTGATGCAAAGTGGACATTTCAGCATCATTAATCCAGTTTTGTTGCATGATCCTTCTGAAATCATAGTTAACTGTCAAAATTGAAAACAGCTATGTTTTTGTGGAAACCATGCACAATCTTTTTTTCAGGATTCTTTAAAACAGCATTTATTTGAAATAGAAATCTTCTGTAATATTATAACCAACTGAACTAACGACGCGCGAGCCAAGTGCGTAATGAGACGTTGTGAGTCATTTAGACTATTTTTATTACGCTGTAGTTTTGGTAGTTGTATCCATGCTTTATAATAATCTGTTGATTTGTTGTCTTTGTTTTGTCCAGTCTGAGCTGGAGCGATGCGCACCTGCACCGTCAGCTCGTCACAGTCTTCAGCGGGCACGTGGTCGAATCTTTCGATCGTGAGTTTAGGATCCTCTACGCGTCCTCCCTCCCAATCCCGGACGTGTGGAAAACTGGAAAACCAGCTACCGAGCACAAAACATTTAGGAAACTACAGCCACTAAACATTAATAAAGTCGAGCTCAGAGAGTTCGTCTCTAGTCCTCCGCCTCCACCTACCGACAGCCCCCTGGACTGGGAGGAGATGGGGGTCATCCAGAGATTCCCGGACAGCCCTTCGAGTCCACCTGATGCGGCTGAGGTCCCCTTTCACCATCGACACCTCCTGGAAAGACATCAGGGAAGATGGGAGCCTCCCTACAATGACTTCAACAACAGACTTGTGCAAGGGTATCCAGAGGACGTCAAGTAAGTAAAGCTCAGCACACATTTTTAACATTTTAAGTCACGTACTGACAGTTACTTGATTGATAGTGCCTATAAAATTATGAGAAAACTACAATAAAACGGTTTTAAACAGACAAAATTCTGTCATTAATTACTCGCCCTCATGTCTTTCCAAACTCATAAGACCTTTGTTCATCTTTAGAAAACACATTAAGATATTTTTGATAGATATTTTGATGTCTAGAGTTCAAATCCTGACTCAAGGACCTTTCCCGATCAAACCCCCTTATAATAATCTTGCTTTCTTCATATTCTGCAAGCTTATGACAACTTTTTAAGACAGCTTAAAAGATCACAATCCTGAAGCTACTTCATATTGTATTTCAAAATTAGGTAAAATATTCACCCTAGAAGGCTTTATCTTCTTTTCTACAAACCACATGTTTACTCAGTCTTATCTTATTACATTTCAGGTTTAGTTCAATGTTTCTGTCAGATATGAGACATCCAGAATATCAAAGACCAAGGTTAGAATTTCTCAAAAGACTTTTCATGCAATCTCATAGGTACAGATGTATTGTTAAACCTGTTTGTGCTTAACACACATATTGTTCTGATGTAGGCGACATTACTCTCCAGGAGATATGCATTGCAATGAGGTGGTGAACAGGTAAATATTTGAACAGACATTCAGAAAGACCAGTAGAGCGAAAGACAAATATTTCGATAGATGTTAACAAACGTCGCGCTAATCTTTTTCATGCAAAGGCCTCTGCAGATTCCTGACAGAATCACGTATCCTCTACTGAACGCTGAAAGTGACGAAAGGTTTCCAGTGTATAAATCTCGTGTCCACCATATGGACCTGACATCAGAGGAAGAGCTCGGGGCCTCTGGGAGGCGAGAGCCTTACATGAGGAGGGACAGAGTTTTAGGAGATACGTTGAACCCCGAAGGAACCACACAGGCTAATTTTAAGGTATGCTGCCATATGTCAAGATAGAAAGATAAATAAATGTCAAATAAATTGTATATTAATATGATATGATTATGTATCTGAATCTAAATAAATTCTCTATTGATTAATTCAATTATTTATTATTCACCCTTCTAATTCGTTATTCAAAACAAAGATTAATTTGCATAAAGCACTGCCAATAAAAATAGAAATCAATTATATAAATGACCTTAAAGGGTAGTATCACATTTTGTGATATTACATATAAATATATTATTGAGTATATGTTTAGACAGCACAGTGTAGATGTACAGTAAATGTTAACTTGTATATTATTTTTCCATCTGTTGAGTTATATATGATAATTTTTTTAATTCATTGTTATAAATTACAAGATGTTACAGTCAATAACAACTGAATAATTTATTTTAAAAGTGTCTAAAATAGCTGAAAATTATGATTTCTTCTTGTCTGATGTTTCACCAACAAGTATCAATGTGCAATCAAATTATTTTACAGTACTTACACCAAGGTTTATTTTGTAGAATTTCAATGTACTGTATGTATATAAATAGCATATCATTTATTTATTTATTTTTTATGAAAGCCGGAATTGATTACAGTGATTTTACCTTGGTTAATGGATGTTGTTTGCTTTTCTCACAGAAACCGTCAGAACTGCCAAGGAGCAAGACTTTCAGCACTTTGAGCGACATTCTTAAACGGGTCAATGCACGTGCGAGTGCCTCGGGACAGCAGAGGACAGATAACCCGGCGCCAGGAGTCAGCAAATCCACACTGGACCTCAATTTACAGCGTTCAGACATGGCATCAAACTCTCGAACCATCGTAAGAGACAACCAGATTCCTCGTTCACATGCACTTTCTGTTGGGATAAAAGATAAACACACAGTCAGTACTAAAAGAGCCATTCAAGCTATACTGTTACCACAGATATTTCAGGCATGTTTCATGTCTTTGTTAATGGAAAATATTTTTACTGTGAATTTATTTCCGTGAATCTGTGGCACGTGGGTTGTCAGTTATAATTGTGATCGGTTATGAATTATTCTACAGTAAACACGTTTACAGTAAATGCATGTACAACTGAAGCCTAGAAGATTTAAAATATACAAGATCACACTGTCATTAAAGTACACCCTAAAGTTTAGGGTCAATACGTTTTTTTGTTTTATTTTTTAAGGAATGAATACAAGAAATGACATTAATTTAATTGTTAAACAATTTCAACAAAAATAATTAAGTAAATTAAAATCAATTTAATAAGCAGCACAATTGTTTTTAGGATTTAAACTAATAAGAAATAAAGACTAACATGACACTGAGGACTGGAGTAATAATGTTAAAAATTCAACTTTGACATCATAGAATAAAATACATTTGAACTCATTTTCAATTAATAAACAGCTATTTGAAATTGTAATCATATTTCACAGTATTACTGTTTAACTGTAAACAGTATTTTAAACATTTTTAAAAAGCCCAAACATTAAAATAAAATAAATATGAATAAATAAATATTACATTAAACATTACTTTAGTGAGATTGTGTCTTAAAAACTTGCTATTGTAGCTATAGCAGCGTGCATTTTTTAAGGCAACAACATTTATATATATATTTGTCTGTTGTCTTTCAGAACTGTGATAGTCTGCCCCTGACTCCAGCTCTGGCGCTTATGAAAAAGAGAAACGACGAGATTAAATCGGGGATGTTGAGGAGCATGCCCAGTGTGTTTACACCAGGATTCAGAACTCCTAGCTTCGGCCTGCAGAGGGAGACATGGAGGTCTCCGTTCAGAAGCCATAGAAGTGAGGAGGAGCACTGATGTTATGCAGGAAACCCCAGACAATGACATCACCAGTGTTACAATAATTCCCACGTATTTAAATATGTAAATGTCACTGTAATAAACAAAGCTACAGGAAAAGGGGGGTTTTCCTGCTTACAGAGAAAAACATTCCTCGGCAATGACGTTACACTTGAAAAATAAGACTATTAATATATTTGCTTGATTTAAATGTGTTATTGACAAGGATAGGATTGACTGTCTTTAAAGTTTAAAGGCCAAATGTTTATACTGCCTAACATTTTAACTAGATTTATAAAAGCTGGTACCACAAAGAATTTTAGAGGCTGGCTCTTTCTATTTGAAAATGCTGTGTTTAAAGTCAGCATTAAATTGTTTGAAGTTCGTTTTACTTTTGTACATCCGTTTGTCAAAAAGGAAAGTTGTTATCCATTTTGCAGATTTTTTTCTTCTTTTGGTATAATAATGCACTGATGAATCATTCAAAATATGATTAGGTATCAAAATAAACACTGTAAAAAAAAAAAAAAAAAAAAAAAAAGATTTTCCCAAAATTGTAAATAAAGCTAAAATTACTGGAGTATATTTTATATGAAAATGCTGTTTCAGTCTTTCTACTTCAAAACGTTGTTTACTGTATCCTTTGTGTTACTTGATGTTTCTTTGTTAATATTTAAAATATAAAAGGATGAAAATTACACCGTAAACTGACCTATGATGAATACAAGTATGTCGCAACTTACATCATGCGTTGTACGTCAAATCCAAGATGTCCCGCATGTTCCGCTTAGCACCCCGAATGATCTCATTGCCTAAATAAAGACATAAAGACATTAATTTTAAAATGTATGGCGCACTATACTTCATAATAGAACTAAATAGTGCATAATGAAACAAATTGAATATAATTTTTGACACTTTTAATTAATAAATAAAAGTAATAATATCCCTTTTAAGTGTAGATTTGAGAATCACTAATTAGTTTTGTTTATAAAATACAACATTTGACATTAACACTTAATTGAACACATCATTAATATGTAGAAAAAGCCTGTAAAAAATAAGCTACGGGGCTAATCAGGTATGCTTATGCCTGCTATGCTATTACATAAGCTAACGAATACAGACATTAATTATCATTGTAAGATAGTTTAAACAGCATTTATCATAACATAGAATTGTAATCTGGGCACTGAAGAGAGTACCCATTAAAAGTAATTTGAAACATAGACATGTATAGAGATATGTCTCTCTCTATATATGTCTATGATTTGAACCAATGGGACTCGATTTGCTGCCGCACCGGAACTCGGCGCTCTGGCGGGAAATAACCGGAAGTCAGTTATTTACGTTATAATTGTAAAACTAGAAATATTTTTGTTACAAAACCCCATCGATCTCTTTCAGAGGACATGTAATAACCTCCTGAATGTTTATAAGTCGCAGTACTTGCGGATAAATCTGATTTATGGAGTTTCAAAATAATGGCCGCTATCCACCAGCATTAACAAGCTTGGAAAAGCCAGGATAAATAAAAAATAAAAAAAAAAAAAACTGAATGCGTTTGTCTGAAAGAAGAAAAGTCATATAAACCTAGGGTGGCTTGGGGGTGAGTATAGTTTTATGGAGTAATTTTCATTTTTGGGTGAACTATTTTTTAATTAAAATGTTTCAATGTACGTTAAGTTTTTTATTTTTATTTTTGATGGAGTCAACTGTAATTTTATGTCGAATTTAAATAATTAGAAGTGTCTGGATTGCTGCTAAGATTACACAAAAACAGAAAACAAGTTTGTTATGTGTAAAAAGAAAATGTTTTTTAAATATTGGGGTGGATTTTAATTGTAAATGTTAATAACTGCATTGTTTAGCATAGATCTGACAGTGGTTCCTCTTTCAAAAATGAATGAAAAAAAAAAACATTTTATTACTAAATAGAAAGGAATACCCCTGCACGTTTGAACTGGCTCATCATCATTTATGAAAAAAAAGTTGATGAGTCACAATCAAATGCAGGTTATACGCCTCTGTTGTGTGTGTGTGTGTGTGTGTGCGCGCACACATGTGGGTGTATAGTGACGTTGAGGAACTTACAAATGTGGTTTCACATGTGAGTACTTCAGACTGTGCAGCTCACTGGAGCAGATCAGTATTCTGTCAAGAGACGTGTGTATGTGTGTGTGTGAAGTGTGTTAGCAGTTGGCTGGTCGTGGAGGATGAAGCTGCTCCATAGACTGATCCTGGCTGCGTCAGTCCTGGTTCTGGCTGCAGGACACAGTGTGGAATCTGGATGCCTGGACTTCAACTTTGATTTGAAAAACTCCAATAACAAGTGCTGTGTAAAGTGTAAACCAGGTGAGTTTTAAAAGGAACGATAAGCTTTAAAATAAAATGATGGATAACATATACACTTGAACTGGATCAAAAAAGTTAAATTTTTCTGCATTTAAATGTTGACTTCTATGTATAAATGTATGTATGGCAAGCAATATAAATATGCTATTTAAACTACATATCTTGACTTGACATATGGCTAGTAAAAGTAGTTCATAATTAGTAATTAGTAGTTTAATAATTACTTTTTTTCTTATATTTCTGCTCGATGTGCACAGGAATAATTTTGTTAAACGAATATTTTTTTGTCCTTTTAAACCCAAGCCCTTTATAAAATGCTTATAAAATTTGGTTAAAACAAACAAACAAAAACCATATTGAGTAGAATGCTTATTGCTGTGAACTAAAAGAAGTGATTGCATGGGTAAAAAGATTTAATAATGCAAAAAAAGGTCACATAGAAAAGGAAATGTTTCAAATAGAGAGATGAGAGGATACTCTAACAAATGTAATTGCTATTAATAACAATTAACAACAATGTAATAATAATAGTAGTAAACAAGCAACACCCCTTGTAACAATGTTAATACAAAACAAATGACAGTTTTTATTTATTTAATGTCTGGCGTATGATTTTGAATGGATTTTATATTTTCATGTGTTATGAAATGACTAAACCCTAAAAATGGAAATTACTTTTGGAATATGAATGAGAGTTGTTGCACAAGTCTCTGCAAATGTAGTTTGCATAGTATAGTATCTAGTCTGTCTTACAGCAGACCACCCCACCTCAGGATCATGTGCGATCATATGATTAAAAACCACATCTGAGGTTTACTTTCGATTTGATTACAGTGCATTAGACATTTTTTACCGGAAGGAAACTCTATCTGATGTAGAAAACAAAGGGAGGTTCAAATGTCGACGTGTGTAGATGCTTCTGTTTCATATTTCCTTTCTTTTGTTATTTTAATTAATGTTATTTAGGCTATTTTTCCCCTATACTTCAAATAAGCATGATAATCCAAAAACAAACTCTACTAAAAGTGCATTAAATATTCCATCCATTCATGTCAATGTGTCATTGTTCATTACTAATACTAAAGCTTTATACATTTCCAGATGTTCATTGTTTGTGTGTGTGTGTTGCAGGAAACCGTCTTGTCTCTAGTTGTGGCCCAGATCCAAACGCATTGTGTACTCCATGCGAAAAAGACAACTTCATTACTGATGCAAGCTTATGGTCGTGCAAGATATGTGATAAGTGTTCGGGTACAGGATTTAACATATTTTCCTTTTAAACTGATGTCCTTATCCCATTGCCTACATATCCATGTGTTCTGGCAAGAAAAACAAAAAGGCCAAAATATCCCTTCAGACATATTCTGATGACGCTTGCGTGTGTTGGGTGGGTCTAAGACAAAGGGAGCAATCAGGTTGCAGATTACCTGTTGAGAAGAAACTCTGCAGGTTCTTCATATCAATTGAAACCCAAACATTTCATGAAATTCCTCCTTTCCTAAAATGTTGCAGTGTTTACCCTTGTTTTGAGTATTTTGGCAAGTCTTTTCCTCCTGTGGCTCTGCCTGCTAGCTTAGCCACGCCCACAAACTCTCGCTATTGTCTGACAGGCTGGGTGGGTATCGTATTGCATGCAGTTAAGACAAACATTTCCATGGTCCCAAGTCTTTTACAGAATATATCTATGTATTTTATATTTATATAGCTTTTGTAAAGCATTAAAGAGATTTCACTGGAAAATGAAAAACCCTCATATTATCATCCTAATGTTGTTCCAAACCCATAAGAACTTTGTTAATCACCCAAACGTTTTTGGAGAACATGTTTCAGATTTGAATGCTTTTTTTTGGTACTATGATGAACGTAGCTGCTTGCGTTTTGATGAGGTCTCGCTCCTCTCCTCTGCTCCAGGTAAAAACAGGCAGGTGAAGGTGAATTGCACCGCCAGCAGCGACACAGTTTGTGAGTGCAA
The DNA here is from genome assembly GCA_032359395.1 of Enteromius anoplus. Taxonomy (NCBI): domain Eukaryota; kingdom Metazoa; phylum Chordata; class Actinopteri; order Cypriniformes; family Cyprinidae; genus Enteromius; species Enteromius anoplus. Next base: position 4,873,583 of record JAUMHG010000051.1, read on the forward strand.
AACGGGATATCGATGTACTAACAACAAGTGCTCTAGCTGCATTGAAGAGTGTGGTAAAGGACACCAGCCCAGTGCAGCAGGTGAGTTAGAGATACAGATAATGGATCCGTCTTTTGATTCAAAACTTAAATAAATAAGCATCTGGTATTTCTTCACAAGGCTGTGAGCCGTGTCCTCCAGGGACGTACAATGACAAGATCCATCAATACTGCAGAAACTGGACCAAGTATGACGCATTTACCATATATCCTTCACCTATTCATGAAGCTACACATCACAAGCAATTTTAAACACTGTACCTTTCAACCCACAGATGTATGCAGCCAGAACAACAAATAAATAAGATGGGAAATGCATACAAAGATGTAACCTGTAGCCCTAAAGCAGACACCAAACCAACAGTGTTGCCTCCAAGTGACTCAGAAAGTGGTATGAATGACAGATTTAAAATGAGCAGAAAACATGTAGGCATAAGTGACCATGTTTACTGATAACAGACATCATGGGACGATGTGTTTGTGTGTGTGAGAGATTATCTTTTAAGATGTGAAACCAAACATTTTGTTTCCATCTTCTTTACAGAGATCACTGTCATTTTCATCATCTTTGGGCTCATCTGCTTAGTAGTACCTGTTGCTACAATCTTCTTCCTGGAGTGGAGAAGAAGAAAGGCCACACAGAAACCCCACGTTGAAAAGGGAACTCTGGAAGGTAAACATCCTCTACAGCACATAGGTTTGCTAGAGAGCTCTTGTATCTTCATGCACCTTCCTAGCATGAACGTGTTTGTCTGTGTGTCTTTGCTCGGCAGGAGGACAGACTCAGACGTCTCTTCTTGATGAGCCCAGCTTCTGTTTTCCTCAGCAGGAGCACGGCGGTAGCAGTCAGAGTTCGACGGCCTCGCTGGTCTCACAGAGCATCGGGTCTTTGGAAGCATGAACTTGTGTCGTGTAGCAAGCTGAACATAAATGAGCGTTAATTTGTAGTTATATGCAGATATGTATAATGTAATTTATTACTGAATTCTACAGGAATACTGTGATGATGTTTGTGACATTTTGTTGCCATTAAAGTAGCTGTACCATGTTTTCATATTATGCCTATGGTCTTAAACAATAAATGTTGTACTTAAGTGTACTGTTTGAATCAAATCGTTCTTAAAATGTGTGAAAAAATATATAATATATAATAAAATATGAGACATTTAAACTTACAGGTTCAGGTCGTTTAAGAAAAAGACTGTTTATCCTCAAAATGTGCTCAGATGACTTTTATTTTGGAAAACGTGTATTGTTCAAGCATATTATACAACAGAAAAAGTTCTCAAATATGAGCCTAATATGACGTCTTTAGACTTTCAGGAAAGAGGTGGTCAGTCTCGAAATGTGCTCATTATTATGAAAAGCATAACATGCTGCAAAAGAAAAAGAGAAAAACCCTCAAATAAAAGACTTCTGAACTTTTCCTTTAAGAAAAGAGGCATTCTTGCTCAAATAGTGCTTTAATTATGAAAACATGTCAAATGTTAACACAAAAAACCCTTAGTTGCTGTGCTGTCAAGTGATTAATCGCATCCAATATTAAAGTTTTTTTACATAATGTATGTATGCACTGCGTACATTCATTATGTATATAGATATTCAAACACATGCATTTTGTAAATTTGTATATACATTTATTATATATTTAATAAAAAAATCTTAAATATATACATGCGTGCGTTTGTACTTATAATAAATACTTATAAATATACACAGCACTTACATATATTATGCAACCAAAAACTTTTATTTTGAATGCGATTAACGGTGATAAATTGTTTGACAGCATTGAACGACAAAAACAAAAAAAATCCTCAGATGTGAGAACAGAGGCGTTGCTGCACATGCACAAAAGGTTAAAGTGTGTGGGGGGGTGCAGAGACCTCTGCACTGAAATATTGTGGGCTGTCAGGATGTGACAGCGTTTGATATTTTATTTAAAAATCCATCAGAATTCCCCCTGCATAGCATTCGTTTAAATCCACAAAATTTCCAGCTTCAAAACCCCTGAATCTTCACATTCTGGTAAAAGGCTTCTCATGGTCTTTTCTGAGCTCTGAAGGTCAGATAAATGTTTCCCAATAGCATCAGTTAACACAGACTTGCTGTTCTTTTTTTTTTTAGAACAAAAAAAGAGGAACACACATTTACAAAACAAATGTGCACTAAAAATGTGCATGGAAAATGCTGAAATAAGGTGATTGTATGGCACAACACAAACATAGCAGATATAAGGCGTAACATCCCTTATACAAAGTTAGTATAAAAACAAAGATCTACGGTGTCTTCCTTAATCTCTCCAGTTTTTAAACATTTGTTTTAGTTGTTATTTTAGTGGAATGTTATTCCACTGTATGTCCATAAAATGACTATACCTGAAGATTAATACAGACCTTTAAAGTCATTTTTGTCTCTGAATATCCTATTAGCAATCTCTTAGTTGAGTGGTCCTAATGTATTTACAGTAGTGCTAGCAAATTATTAATTGTGATTAAATGTGATTAAATAGTTTTTTAAAAAGTTTTTGTTTCCATATATATATATATATAACATATTTATGTAAATGTACTGTGTATATTTATTCTGTATATATATATATATATATATATATATTTCAAATATATGTTTATACATTTATATATTTAAATTCTTATAACATATATATAAACATAACATATTTTTCCAAAATATCATGCATGCATTTGTATTAATATAAATTAATATATATACATAATAGTGCTGTCAAATGATTAATCGCGATTAATCGCACCCAAATTAAAGTTTTTCTTTACATAATATATTTGTATGTACTGTGTATATTTATTAAGTATATATAAATACAAACACATGCATG
>JAUMHG010000051.1:4879616-4890384 GCA_032359395.1 Enteromius anoplus
TATGTCCATGTACTGAACTGTTATTATTCAACCATGCCAAGGTCAATTCAGTTTTCCATTCTATGGCACCTTTAATGGCTGTTTGTCTTCATGAATTTGAGATTCATGGAAACTCAAGGTTCATGGGATGTTGTTTTTAAGCAGTTTTGGTAGAACACTTGTTGAACTTGTGTTCTTCAGATGAAGTCTAAGCATTGAAACATATGCAACTAAGACTATTCAATAAACTCTGCTCTTTTTTATCATCTTTACTTCAATACTTCATTATTAATAGAGTTTTGGATGTAAACTGTTCATCGATTTATTAGTCGAGTTATCCTGATGATGTTTCTACCTCATCTTGGGCGACTTGGGCTGCAATGAAATCCACCTCTGATCCAGAGCTCTGAGGAATCTGCTGAGCAAAAAGACAAGATAATGAACACCACTAATGTTGTTAAATAATACTGGTCCCAAACCTGAAGTCATAGAAAAACAAAAACCAGACTCGGGTCGAGTAGCAAACATACCTCTCTGTGAGGCAGCATATCCTCTTCCTCCTGAAGTCTACGAGCCAGCTCCGCGTCCTGAAGCACCTGCTCCCAGACTCCCAAACCTGACGGAGAGAGACCAAAACCAGTTGTGCAACATGTGATCCCTGCTTTCACATCAAGCATTTGTGAGGGGAAAAAAACGGTTACCTTCACAAAGTGGAGAAACACTCTCATTATCATTGTAACCAGCAGCAACCCTCTGCCGTCTCATCTCCATTTCTTCTTCTTCCTGCAGCTGTTTGGCGATTTCCTGTTGAGAAACAATTCACACACGTATTCAGACACAAACGGACCGCTGCAGGTGTTTTAACAGTCCAGGAAGTGTTAAGAGCAACCAAAAATATACAACATCTATAATGTGACATATTTATAACGACGTCTGAAAGAAATGTGAGCAGGAACTTGGGTTCATTTATTGGAGATTGACTGGACTGCAAAAGTGGCATCGGATGAAATGGATAGCTGTTATGTTTTGCATTTATTTCTTCAAAATCATTACAAATAAAGCCAGGGATATATGTAATATTGTATAGTGCTTTCTATGGTAGCCAGTTTGCACCGTGGAATTAAAATAAGCAGGCAATTGCAGAATTTTATCTCACAAATCAGACTTTACTTCTAAGAAACGCAACTCTAAGTTGACATCAGCAGATGTGGCTGTTCCTCAAAACTGTGTTTTAGAAAAGCCTAAATTGTGTTTTTGAATTTTATCCCTTGGCCGAAACTAGCTGCACAAAAACTGAAACTGAAAAAAAACGTACTTTCAACTTTTTCCTCACAATTTTTCTTCACAAAATTGCAAGATCTGGATCAGTTTTGAGATTAATTTAGACTCTTTGGGGTGGTTTCCTGGACAGGGTTTCAATTAAACCAGGACTAGGCCTAATCTAAAAAAGTGCATCTTTGTTTGAAAAATGGCTTTCTGAAACACAGATTAAGTACAAAATACTTTCTCCTGGACTAGAGTCCGGAACTATAATAAACTTGATTCACGAGTTTGCACATCCTTACGATAATAAATAAGCATGTTTGGTGTGCTGTTCCAGCCGACTTCAAGCCCCTGAGGTTTGAACCCTAGCGAGGGCTCAGCTCGGCGTCCGGCTAGAACCCTGCGGAGAAGGGACGGAGGAGGGATCCGTAACGAAATAAGGAAGGGAAGGAAGTGAGTTTATTTAAGGAGTAGACTAGTAGAATTGATTGGACGGAACGAAATTGGATTAATTAGGTAACGCAGAGCCAGCCGCGGCTAATCATGCATGCACGCTCCTCCCGAAACTTTGTTTATAAACATCACTTAATTTAAAAACAACTGTGCTAATGTGAAATAGCAGGACAGAGGTTGCGTGTAAAACATGGCTAAAACCAAGAAAAACTTGAAATTGTATGTCAATGAAAAGCAAATCCAAGGGAAATAACAGATGTGGGGAAAAAAGACTGCAATCAGCAAAAACAACTCAAAATGTTTTTAAAGCACACAAACTAAACTGCACACATCAGGTGTCACATAATAAAAAAAATCTCTTTGTAATGAATTTTGGAATAAAAAATATTGCAATTACCTGCTGTTTTGTAACATTATGATTATTTATTATATTACACATAAAGTAGCTGTTTTAGAGAGAGTCATGGTCAGAAGTATTTTGACCCTAAAATATGATCAAAGAGCATTGTGAAAATAAATCTCTATTGCTTATTCGTCTGATCTTTTATTTTAAAAATGTAAATAAATAAATAAACATATTTTCAAAAAAATCTAACTTTTTAACAAAATGCTCTAATACACATTGACCACAATTATTTGCAGTCATAGAAATTATTATGAGTAAAGAATTTAAATTTTGGGGTGAATTTCAATAAACAGGAAATCTTACAAATATGCCTACAGCATATAGTCTGTGACTATATTGTCCTAATGCACAGTGAGAAGGAGAGTTTGAGTGGCCAAAGACTCTTCAAGGATCACAGCTGGAGAATTGCAGAAATTAGTCCTGAAGTAGCTCTAGTCTTCCTCCAGGAAGTCAGACTACTAAAATCCTGACTACACTAAGTCTGAGAGTACTTAAAACCATGACAGGTCTAGGACGAGGTTTAATCTTTGTAGTTCTGACTTTTCTTCTCAGATAGGTTTAAGCAGCAGACATGATTTTGAATGATTCCCAGTTTAAAATCTTACAATTCAGACTTTATTTTGTGTCACAGTACTGACTTTTACCCTGTAATTACCCTGTAATTGCGAGGAAAAAAATCTGAATGGTGAAAAATATATTGTTTTGCTTTTTCTTTGAGGGCTTCCATAGTTTTCATCAAATAAAATGCATACATACGAACTTGAAAAACACACAAGTGCAACAATACAATCGAATTAAGTAAATAGCAACTGTATATTTATTTTAAAACTGATATTCGTTAAGCTGCCGACAAGCCTGCAGTGATAATAATATAGGCCTATCTGACATTTAAAGACGTTAGTTTTAAGACATACACACACATCTTGGCCTGAGTTTAATATCACCCTGCAGAGGTGTCAAAGTGGGCCGTGAATTTTCCACCACGAAGTCACTCGAACCAAAACTCATCATCGTACCAGGCTGACACCCACCAGAGGAGCTGCGTGCCAGACCGGTGGAAAATACTGCTCACACACTGTATGTGTGACGCCCACGGAGACGCTTCTCAGGACACCTAGCATGAGATCTGCTGAGTCCTTTAGACCTCATTTACACACCGCCATCACGGAATAAAGCCACACAGCACATGAGAGCGCTAACAGATTATCATAACACCGTCATGCTGAGCCTGACTTTGATCTCAGAACCATTTTCCGCCAGAATACCACAGTGACCTCACTGCTGCAATATCAAAACATTCACATCGGATCATTCAAACGGCTGTCAGAATTTGTGAACGTGACGTCTAACACAAAATCGGACACAAAGACACTGTCGTCCTTTAAGTATGTCCTTTAAGTATGTCCTTTAAGTAACAGGAAATGGGTGGCAAAATATGGGAAATAAAGACAGGAACTGAGCTCACGCAGTAAAAATAAAGCAACACTAAAAATGCAGATAAAAATAGAGGTTAATTTAACATGGTTACCTTAAATAAAAAAATGTATTAATACTTAAATAAATAAATGACACACACTATGAAGCGTATACTTCATTTGTCCACTAGAGGCCAGCAATGAGGTTTGTTCTATAAATGTATCCAGATCATCCAGAATGTGTATGGTCATCATTTACTCATCCTCATGCGGGTCTAAATAAAAAAAGCAGAACCAAAAAGCCAAAATCTAATATTAAAAGCAGGTCATACTATTTATGCAGTATTTTCAAAAGACATGTAATAGGTTTGTGAGCCAAACACAGTTTAGTTTTAAGGTAAAATACATTTTTTTACGATAGTCCAGACAAGACAGGCCCTAGCTTTGATCAACAAGATGTCCAGACGTTCACCAGAAGGGGTTTTTGCCCACTGTAAAGCATGTAGGCCTACTGTATTTCTAGTAAACAAACAGAATTTCCCCACCAGAAAGTTAATGCAATTACTACACATTTTTTTTGTGGGCTCAAGGGTATTCCAGGCTTGAAGCTGTTAGGTGTGTTTGGGGGCAGACTGGTGTCCTTCAGACTGAGGAGGTAGATGATTAGTTAAGCTACAGCAATCAATGTGCCCTCAGCACCACAGTGAGGCATTTCTCATTGTGCAGAGCTCTGGTGAAAGAGTTTCCATTCTAGCCCACCCTCGGACCTGAAGAACTCAGGCAGGAATGTGTGTCTAACCATCATCAACACTAAAACACATCAACAGTGTAACAAGGGCCTCTCTTTGCCATTCAAACAAATACAAGTATTAAAGAAAAAGTCATAATAATGCATCAACAACCAACATAATCAGTATTAAATATATTTTTTAATACTATAATTGTGGGTACATTTGGTGTCTGAAGTCTGTTACTGTCAAACTCTGTTACCAAGGTAGAGTAGCAGTGCTGACAATAGCGTAACTTTTTTTTCCCAAAAATTCCACTTGCTGGCATAAATGCTAAGAACACATGACACTCATGAAAACATGATTAAAAGAGCTTTAAATAAGCCAGTGTAAGATCACCAAAACATTTTTGTTGACATTTTACAAAATAACTCTTGGTGTAAAACGTTTCTGGATAAAAATATTTTCCCAGAAAGAGCACAGATACTTTTCAGAGCTTCAGATCTTTTCAGTGAGTGAAGGTGACATCATTTTCTGTAAATTACACAATTCTGAGAGATAACTCCACCAATTTTAAAGGCAAGAATTACTATTAGCAGGAAAATGTCTGGTAAGAGAATTGACGCAGGACACACCTTTTTTTAAGACTTTTTTTTTTTTTTAAATAAAGGATTTAATGTTGTAGAATTAAGTAAGAAACTATTTAGGGCCTTTAAAAGTAAAATGAATAAAATGTTGCCAAAAGAAAAGTACTGTAACATATTTTCATTGCACATTGATACATGATGAAAAAAATACACTGACTAATTTGGACTAAATAAAGAAGAATCACGATTTTTAGCGGTTTAAGACATTTTTTAAATCAATTATTATATTGTTATGGACTGTAACATCTTGTAGCTCATAACAATTAGTAAAGCATAGTAATAAATAAATAAACAAACATCTGAAAAAATAATGACTTCGGACACCAAATGTACCCACAACTATAGAATCACCCAGACATCAGGGCTCGAATTGATGGGGATGGCATCCCCCGGTTCGAAATTTTTTTGCATTATGAAAAACTTACTAGTTAAAACACTACTGATGATTTACTAAATAAAAGTAATTAGTCAATCAGAATTCGGTACTGAACAAGCTAAAGCAAGTTTTCGCTTTACAAGTGATTCAAGCTCAACTTTTAAAGTTTCGTAAAAAGAAGACAATTAGACTTGATTAGAATTTAAAGATATCCCTTTGACATAATGTTACTGTACTGTGTGTGTGACTGTGAGGGACTGAGAGACGATATAAGAGCTAACATTATTGAGTATGTCACCGACTTACAAACAAACAAAAGCATTTATTCAAAGTCCACAAGCATTCACTGCATGATTAAAGCTTACAATGCATTTAAAACGCCTTCATAAATTAAGCATGAAAGAAAAAATACTCATGTGTGATTTTATATATATATATATATATATATTAAAGGTGGGCCATTCTCGGCCCTTATCGCGCGATAAAAAAACTAGATAGTAAATTTCACAGACAAACTTTAAGTTGGCTTGAAAAGGCCTAGCTAGAAAGTTTAAAGTAGTTCAATGAAATCATGCTAGTAACATGCTTTGAGTTTAAAAAGTTTGAAAAGTTTAAGTTTGAGTCTAAAATAGTTAGAAATAGTTTACAAAGTCAGATTACAGATAGACAGATGATTAGCATGTTGTTAGCATGTTTCTAGCACAATTAGCAATTTACTAGCATGTTGCTAGCTTGATTAGCATGTTGCTAGCATTGTTCTAGCACGATTAACAAGTTACTAGTATGTTGCTTGCATGATTAGCATGTTTACTAGCATGTTGCTAGCACAATTAGCAAGTTACTAGCATGATTAGCATGTTACTGGAATGTTTCTAGCATGATTAGCAAGTAATTAGCATTTTGCTAGCATGATTAGCAAGTTACTAGCATTTTGCTTGCACGATTAGCATGTTTACTAGCATGTTGCTAGCACAATTAGCAAGTTACTAGCATGATTAGCAAGTTACTAGCATGTCACTAGCAACTCAGTCTTCTCAGTCAATTATGTTCTTTCATTACTAATTCTAAAGTGACTTTTGGGAATCAGTAATGGAGGCTTGGGTTGTCTAACTGTCAAATACACACACACACACACAGCAGTGTTCCTCTCTTATGAGTTACGAGAACATCAGTAAACGGTCAAGATATAGATGACTACATTTAGGCATTACTAGAAAGCTGATTTCACACACAGAAAAAGAAAAGGGCTGTTACAGCTCCACTGGACATACACAGATAGACTTTGTTCACAGGCTGGCAGAAACCAGGAAGTCAAGTACCAGTACAAATCCCTTCTACTCCACTACACCCGCTCCATCTGCAGTCTAATACTGTTGTCACGAGGCATAGAGGACAGTCAACACCAGGTGTTCAAGCACAACTACAGCCCACAACAGACAAAAACACCATCAGCTAACAAACAGAGCAGGCGCTGATGGACGTCCTCTTTTGTTGAGGCACACAAGCAAAAAAAAACCTAAAATACCTGATGTAAAACAGGATGACCAGACATCTACATTTTTTATGGACATTCCTGGTGCAAATTAACTAATTAACCAGCAGTAAATAGTACATGAATGAATATATGAATAAATGAATAAAAAATACATTTAAATTAATTTTAGAAATCAAACAATCACATTAGAATAGCCTAAAGATAAGCCTAAATAAAAAAAATTGTAATGAATAAATCAATAAAAAAATCTTAAAAAAATAAATAAAACAAAATTAGACTACAGAATTAATTTAATATTATTGCTGTTATTAAATTCAATTATTTAACTTACTTTTTATACCTATGTTACTTATTATGCATTTAATTATAACGCGCATTATGCATACATTTTTTTGTATAAAAATGAATTAAATCTTAATAAAAATGTTAACATTTTAAAAAACAATTATAAAAGAGATATTACTTTTTACAATATATTCACCGTTTTACAAAATTAATACTTAATATATGTGTATATACAGTAATTAGAAAATGTAAAAATACATTATTTTTTTATTTAAAACTTTAAAAAAAAAGTTCTATATATATTATGTGTTCCCATATTTATTTTTACAATGTGTTTTTGTAATAATAAGTCATAGTTTTGATATATATTGTTTTGATCTTTCCGCTATTTGTAATGGTTTACTATTTACTCATTTTTAAAATGTTATTTTTTTTAATGTGGATTCAAATTAAAATCAATTACATTAAAAGTCAGTTGGAGCCACATGACAGTTTATGAAACACAACACAATAAAAACCATGTCCCTGATAAATTTATGATATTTTGACCAGTAAACTAGAAAACATTCCCAGTTTCAATCTGATGACATTAATGTTAAAATAATAACAATAAGAGAGATTTAAGGCGAAATTAGGAGTTGCCTTCAATCTAAAAAAAAGTGGACAAAACTGATACTTTGTCACTACATTAAAAATAAAACATCAAAGCCAAACACTGTGTGTCTTCAAACGAGTCCGAGTACTGCAGACTATTACTTTCTCAAGACGTCTTTCCAAAGGGTGGAATAAAGGCCTCCAGGCAGACTGCCTCAGAAAGCCTCTTTCCACAAAAACAGAAGCTCACTGTTTCCCGACTGAAGCATCCGGCGGGACGAGGCCTCCCAGATGACGTCCACCTCCTCAGTGGCAAACCACTCGTCACACTCCATGGGAACACTTTTTAAAAAACACTCCTGACAACAAAGATGACAAAGCCGCTCCTTTGGGCAGCAGAAATGTCGCCCAACAGCTAAATAAAGGACATAATAGAATACTTGAAGCCAATGGATATCAGAGTGCCAGATCCGAGTCGGGCCTCAGTCTTCTCACTCTCTTCTGTCTATTATGTTCTTTCTCTCCTTTATTCTTCTGTCTGACAGCATCTCTACACAACCACCACTCCACACAGGTGTTTTAATAAGCTTAACATGAAAAGACAGATAGTGCTGTGTAGTCTGTTACGATTACAAATGACATGATGGAAATGATCGTTTATAATATAATCTACTGGATTAAACAGGTCACGTATTCTGACTTCTTCTTGACCACTTTTGACCTAAAATATATCCCATTCTTTGGTATCAACATCAAGTGTATTAAACACTACATTATACCTGGGTTTTCAAAACTGGAGTTCATGAATGAACTACACTACGTTTTATGAGTTAATGGAAAGCTTGACGACTTTACAAATTTATAAAAGCAGCAGAAAGAAATAAAAAAAATTTCAAATTTAAAAAAATTAGTTGCTTATCTGTCAAATACACAGCGTACAGTGCATTTTTTCTGTGTATTTTTGTATGAAGCACATGAATGACAGTAATAAAGGCAAAAAAAATAATTAAACAGAGCTGGCAAATTATTAATCACATCCAAAATAAAGGTTTTCGTTTACATAATGTATATGTGTGAGCTGTGTCTATTTTTATGTAGGCCTATATATAAATAAACAAACACACATACAGCAATTATTTTGAAAATATTATGTATATATAATATGTTCATATTATTATTGTACACATTATGTATAATAATGTACAAATAATTTAATAATTTATAATACATTTCATAGAATTTATATTATATATAGATATATTGAACACTTTGAGTATATATATATATATTTAGTTCAATAATTGTATTTTCATACTTAATTAATGATCAATCTATCATTGCTAAATTATTACATTATTTACAAACCAGTTATTTAGGAGTTGTTAAGGTTTAATACGATCATTTAGAAAGTCTAAGGAAATTATTAATAATTTATTAAAATGTACAATATTAAATCTTATTATTTAGACACATGATAATAATCTCTCAGTGTGTTAATAAATGGTTTAATAAACGTCTTTGTTTACATATGTGTGTGTACTGTGTCTATATATAATGTATATACAAATACACACACGTCCAGTAAATCTTTTGGAAAATATTGACATATATATATATTGTTCATATTTTTCTTGTACAAATATGTATAATATGTACATGTATATATTTATTTTCATAGAATTTATATTATATACTGTATAGCTATATTGAACATAAACATATTTTTCTTAAATATATACACATGTATGTGTTTGTATTTATATATACATTATAAATATACACATTATACACACATATATTATTTTTAAAAAATAGGTGATTAATTGTGTGATTGATCTTTTGATTAACATTCGACAGAACTATAACAATATTAAATTTTTTTTTTTAAATCATATAAAAAATATGTTTTACAGAAATGTATGGGAGAAATCACACATGATGATGATCAGATATTTACACTAACAAATCAAAGCGTCTGCATCTAGTCGTAACAGTTTTCTCTGTTTTTCCAGGTTTATCTTTGTCTTGTTTTAATGAAACGCACCTCATCCTCTTCCTCTCGCCTCCTGGTCTCATCCGTACACCTCTGGAGCTCCTCCTGAATCATCCGTGCATATCTGCAGTCCTCTTCCACACTGCAAACAAGACAAAGTTCAAGAAAAAAGGGTGCCTTCATATACAATCTAATCAAGTTGCGCAACACAGACGAGTCGACGCATCTGTTTCCACAAAGTAATCTGAACATCCTAAATGTGTGTGGTTTTGGACACGTGTCGAGGCCTGACGGTGCTTACAGCTGCTGAAGATCCTGGCGGAGGTTCGCTCGCTGCTCTTCTTCCTCCTGCAGCCTCCGGGCCAAACGAACATCGCTCTGCACCGCCTGGTTCTTCTGGATGTTGGTGCTGTAGAACTGCTCAACTGACACGATAATCATCAATCAGAGCTATTTGAACTCAGTAAAAAGGAAGGATAAGCTAAATTACAGGAAAAAGATGTTTATACTCACTTTCCTGCTCTTGAAGACTGTGAGCCAACGCACCATCCTCTAACACAGAGAAACATTGGCACACTGAGGGAAAACCCACACACAAGATTATTCAAATAAGTGGTGATTAAAGGGGTACATTATAGTGATTTTAGCACATTTATATGGGGTTAGTTTAAAGCAGAGTTGGTAACACAAGGCAGAGTGCTCAAAACTTCCAATCATAATCACAATCACAATCACAACAACAATCACCATTAGAAGCAAAATGTTAGTTGAAGTCTGGTGCTTATATTGAATTCAACTAATTCTACACCGCAGGTTCAGCTTACAGTTTCAGATCAGATTTTAATAGTGAAAAAATGTCCACTTTATAAAGGGAAATAAATTAATTGAAATAAATTGTGTTGTAACTTTATTTATGAACATTTTACACTATTTGCGTGGCAAAAATACCATCTGCTAAAAGCAAAGCTTTTGTATAACACTGATTATGGCCAAGGTGGTTAACTTTAAAAAATGTAAAAACATCATAAACTTCATAATCGAATGTTGTCTTTGGCAAATTACTGTTACCCTTTCAGTCGAATCACTTCGACGTTACATATGGGAACTCGCCAGAGAGACCGATTTGCCTTTGAG